>JABTXL010001975.1:2246152-2257179 GCA_025134845.1 Neodon shergylaensis | reverse complement strand
TAGTCATCAGCGCTACTAGTTGTACAGTGACACATCCATGCTGATGATTGATGGGTTCTTGGTGCCTTACAGACAAAACCTAACTGATTATTGAAACATGAATCAGAACATCAGGCTTAAAGATGTTTTCATTTACTTTCCACAGGGCAGGGAACCCTGACTGCTCTTCAGACTGGAGAGGGAGGGGGAGAGGAGTGGGAGGAGGGGGAGGGAAATGGGAGGCTGGGAGGAGGTGGAAATTTTTTTTTTCTTTCAATAAAAAAAAAGATGTTTTCATTTTTGTTGATAATTCTATATCAGTATTAGGTAAGAGGAAGAATGAATTGATGCTAATTTAAGGTCTTGTTTAAAAGGATTATTCCTGCTGGGCGGTGTGGTATAGGCCTTTAATCTTAGCATTCGGGAGGCCAGCCTGGTCTACAGAGTGATTTCTAGGGCTACAGAGAAGCCCTGTCTCCAAAAAAAAAAAAAAAAAAAAACTTGCTCTTTTCATCCACTTGATAAGGTGGTTCTCACTGTCTTAACATACTCCTTTGCTGCTCTTGTTAGAGCCTGTCACAGTCAGCTTCCCAGAATTTAAGAAAACACCAGAGACACTCAGCTTAGAAAGAGGGAGATTTTATTTGGTCCATAGTGGCTAGCCCCAAGTTTGGGCCCCTGGTAAGTATGTCATAGTGGGAGCCAGAGGCAGAGCAAAACCTGCCCACCTCATGGTCAAAAGTTGAGAAAGAAGGAAGCCATGTTCCAGTCCCCTCAGTGACATGCTCTCCTGACCCCAGGACTCCCCTAGACCCTGTCCCACAAGCTCCCAGCAGTGCTCGACCACAGGGTATGTGTCCTGGCTGGGGTCTGAGAGTCGTGCTTACAGACCTAGGAGCAAAGCCCAAAGCAGTCATCAGGGGACAGTTAATCTGCTCTTACTGTATCAGGTTTTCATAACATCAACCGTCTATCCCTAAGCTTCAACAGCAGCTCAGCAGGTTTTCCTAGACTGAGCTAGAGGCTTACTCTGCTCTGGTTTTACCAGTGGTTCTCAGCTTCCTAATGCAGCGACCCTTTGATAAAGTTCCTCATTTTGTGGTGACCCCAACCAGAAAATTATTTCCTTGCTACTTCATAAATGTAATTTTTCTGCTGTTATGAATTATAACATAAACAACAGAGATGGAGGATATCTGATATGTAATCCTTGTGAAAGGATTGTTCAGACCCCAAAAGGGATCATGACCCACAGGTTGGGCATCCTGTGTTGTTACTTGTGTCTGCTAAAATACAGCCATGTGTTGTTTAATATAACAATGAGGTTACATTCTGAAAAATGCATTATATTAATGTTATAAGAACTTTCTCATATACATGTAAATTAAATTCACTGGGACCTTTCTAGTTGATATAGTCATATAAAATCACAGTTGTGGACTGAAATGTTACTATGTGTCTTATACCTATAAATAAGATTGGGATATACATTTTAGCTTAGAGCTGTTGGCTAAAAATGCACAGTGGTTTTTTAAAACTCATTTATTCATAGTCTATAAAAATGAGGACATAATGTTAGTGAGCACATGACCCTTCCTGCTGCTTCTTGTGGTGCCCAGATGACAGGGTGGCTTACCACAGTCCTGGCCTTCTGTCCTGACAGAGATGCGGTAGTTGGAGCCCTGATGCCAGCCGGCATGCTCGCCCCAGTGGAATGCCCCTCCTTCTCCTCCTCAGCACCTGCTTCTGATGCATCGGCAATGGCCAGCCCCATGAACATAGAGGAAGGCATGCTGGCTGCTGATCTTGAGGACAGACTGAGTCCAAATCTATGGCAAGAAAAGAGAGAGGTAAAGGGGCAGCTTTAGGCTGTGTTGAATTTGAAAGGGAAGGAATTCTACTCATTCTGTCACTTAAGCTTTGTGTCTGCAATTTGGTTTGAGTTTGGCTTGGTAAAATTATTCTATTTAAAGAATTTCTTAGTGTTAAAATGAAAATAGATGTATGCTGTTAAAAAGTCACTAAATAGAATTCTGAAATGTTAGGAATCAGAAAATTGAAAATTGTTAGCTTGTTTGGGAAAAGACTCCTTAGAGACGCGTGAGCTGGAGCAGAGTGGTTTGTGTACCTGATGTTTCTAGGGCTACTTTGGCTCACTAGGGTGCTAGCTAGGAATGTGGTATAAGTGCTGGGTCACCCCAGAAAGTGACAAGTGTTTTCCCTGTTCCTCTCCAATTAGATTGTTTCCTCTGAGGATGCTGTGACCCCCTCTGCTGTGACCCCATCTGCTCCCTCAGCCTCATCTCGGCCATTTATCCCAGTGACAGATGACCCAGGAGCTGCCAGCATCATTGCAGAAACCATGACCAAAACCAAAGAGGTCAGGAGATCTTCTTTGATTTGAAATATAAAATTACCTTAATCGTACTCAAAAGTTCAAGAGTCATATTTAAAGCTAGAACATGCTGTACTTCAAGGTTTATCAGTCACAGCTTTTTCCTCCCAAGATGTTTTAAGGCCACAGATTGTTCCTCTATGAGATACTCCTTCCCATTCTCACTCTTATTTTTTGCCACCTGTCCTTACCCTTGCTTCCCTGTGAAAAACTGACAGACTTCAACGAAAATGGCTCCAAAGCAAGTGGCACTATTAGAAGGTGTGGCCTTGCTGGAGGAAGTGTGTCACTGTGGGGGTGGGCTTTGAGGTCTCTTTTGCTCAAGCTTCCCTCAGTGCAGCTGTTAGTTACCTTCCTGTTGCCTGCAAGATATAGCACTTAGCTCCAGCATTATACTGATGGTAATGGACAGACCCTCTGAAACTGTGAGCAAGCCACCTCGATTAAATGTATGCTTTAAGAATTACTGTGGTCATGGTGTCTCTTCACAGCAATAAAAACCCAAACTAAGGCATTTAACTAAAAGATACATCTATAAACTATTTTTTTCCAAGTAACATATACTAGTGCCACTCTCTCTGAAGTTTATGGGAGAGATCTGTGAATGATAAACCTTGAAGTATAGCTTATATCTCAAAGAGGGATATCTCATAGAGGGACAGTTTGTGGCCTTAAAACATCTTGGGAGGAAAAAGCTGTTGTCCTAGTTAGGGTTCCTGTCGCTGTGAAGAGACACCATGACCACGGCAACTTATACAGGAAACATTCAATGGGTGGTTTACAGTGTCAGAGGGTCAGTCCATCGTCATCGTGGGGGACGTGGAGTGTGGGGTGGTTTACAGTGTCAGAGGGTCAGTCCATCGTCATCGTGGGGGACGTGGAGTGTGGGGTGGTTTACAGTGTCAGGGTCAGTCCGTCGTCATTGTGGGGGACGTGGAGTGTGGGGTGGTTTACGGTGTCAGAAGGTCAGTCTGTTGTCATCGTGGGACATGGGAGTGTGGGGTGGTTTACTGTGTCAGGGTCAGTCCGTTGTCATCGTGGGGATGTGGCAGTATGCAGGCTTGGTGCTGAAGTTGAGAGTCCTTGATTGACAAGCAGCAGGAAGCGTCTGTCTCATTGAGAGTGGTTTGAACATTGAGACCTCAAAGCCTGCCTCCACAGTGACACACTTCCTCCACCAAGGCCACATCTACTCCAACAAGGCCGGCCATACCTCCTATTTGTGCCATCCCTTTGAGGGCCCATTTTCTTTCAAACCACAGCCATGGTGGACATTTTCTGCACATACTACAGCATCCATGCTTGGGCCAGAAGGGAAGGCTTTGCCATTGCCATCTGAGTCTAATCTCTACCCCACCCCCACCCCCACTCATGGTATTTTCTCATTTTCCAGTGTGTCTGAGGCCAAGGGCCTTGAAATGACTGCACCCATGACAGCAGCACACATTCACCCAGGGCTTCTTCCACTTCCTGTAGAAAAATAGTAAACACATTTAAAAATGTTATCTAAAAATGTTTAAAAAATGTCTTTTCTGAGGAACCCAAAGGGAGTTGATAGTATGAATGATGTGTTATACACACAGGATTAATTTTAAATAAGGTTCTGTGGGAGACTTAAGGAGGAGATCTAGAGGAAAGTTATAAAATCTGATAAGTAGCAGTAGGTTGCATGTGCCGTGGCCTCCTTCCAGTCTCATGCTGTGTCACCTACCTTTGCTGCCTAGGTGGTCACAGCAGCAAACTGCATTTTAATAGTGAAGGCATTATTCTTTGATGGATGCTCTTGTAGCTCTGTAAAATAGTTCCTTGCTTTTCAGTGGAGACTTTGGGGTCATCATGTCTTGATCTGTTTTTTTTTTTTTTGTTTTTTGTTTTTTGTTTTTCGAGACAGGGTTTCTCTGTGGTTTTGGAGCCTGTCCTGGAACTAGCTCTTGTAGACCAGGCTGGTCTCGAACTCACAGAGATCCGCCTGCCTCTGCCTCCCGAGTGCTGGTTGATCTGGTTTTTGATGTCCCTTCCCCATTGCTGACATGTCCTGACTCAGCTGGTCAGTTTCATCTCTCCATATTCCATTCTCTCTTTAACTGTTCATTTTCAATTGTTTTAGGATGTTGAAAGCCAAAGTAAAACATCAGGTCCAGAGCCCCAGTCTTTGGATGAGTTCACCAGTCTGCTGATCGCTGATGACACCCGGGTGGTTGTGGACCTGCTCAAGCTGTCAGTCTGCAGCAGGGCTGGAGACAGGGGCAGGGACGTGCTCTCCGCTGTGCTGTCGGGCATGGGCACCGCCTACCCACAGGTGAGTCCTGGGGCCAGTGTTCTCTGCAGCACCTAGTATCTTCACGTGTGGTGTCACCGAGGGTGAGGAGCAGTCCTTTATGACAACATGTGACACTGTTCTCCCAGTGACGTCTTCTATCCAGCCTAGAACTAGTGTGTATATCTGTTTTTAAACATGTGTTAATTTATTTACCTGTTCATTTGTTTGTTCATTCCTTCGTTTATTTGTTTATTCATTTAAATTGTGTATGAGAATTTGTGCATACCACATTCACACATGGTACCTGGGGAGGCCAGAAGAGGGGATAGGATCCCCTTGAATTGGATTTACAGATGGTTGTAAGTCACTGTGTAGGTGGGAGGAACCAAACCTAGGATGCTTGAAGAGCAGCAAGTACTCCTAACCACTGAGCCATCTCTCTAACTCTTGTTTTTTTAAAAACAAAATTGTTATTGCTGGGTGGTGGTAGCACATACCTTTAATTCTAGCACTCAGGAGGCAGAGGCAGGTGGATCTCTGTGAGTTCGAGGCTAGCCTGGTCTAAGGCGCTAGTTCTAGGACAGACAGGGCTACACAGAGAAACCGTGTCTCAAAAACAACAAGAACAACAAAATCCACATTATTTTATTTTTATTTCATTTTTTAGCTTGTGTTAGTTGTGTGTGTGTGGACACGTTTAGGGATTGGTTTCTTTCTCCTTCCACCATTATATGTTCCAGGGATTGAACTCAGGTCATCAGGCATGGTGGCAAGAACCTGAGTGGTGTTGGTAGCACTGTGTACCTTATTCTTACTAAGTAAGTCTTTCTGTATGCTTTATAGTTTGCCACTAGTTTTTCTTTAGATATTAGTCTGATATTGTTTGCCCTGCAGGAATTCTCACTTTTTTTTAATTGCTTTTATTGAGCTACACATTTCTTCTACTCCCCTCTGTCCTTCCCTCCCTCCCCTTCCCCCTTTTACCCTCCCCCATGACCCCAATGCTCTCAATTTGGTCAGGAGACCTTGTCTTTTTCACCTTCCTATGCAGACCCATGTATATCTCTCTTAGGGTTCTCTTTGTTGTCTAGTTTTCCTGGGGTTGTGGCCTGTAAGCTGGTTTTTCTTTGCTTTATGTTAAAAAGCCATTTATGAGTGAATACATATTCTATTTGTCTTTCTGGGTCTGGGTTATCTCACTCAATATGTATTTTTCCAGATCCATCCATTTGTCTGCAAATTTGAAGATGTCATTATTTTTCTTAACCACTTTTAGTACTCCATGTACTACATTTTCATTTTCATTATCCATTCTTAGGTTGAGGAGCATCTAGGTTGATTTCAGATTCTGGCTATGACAAACAATGCTATGAACATAGTTGAAGACATGTCCTTGTGATATGATTGAGCATCATTTTTGTATATACCCAAAAGTGGTATTGCTGGGTCTTGAGGTAGAGTGTTTCCTAATTATCCGAGAAATCGCCATACTGATTTCCAAAGGGGTTGTACAAGTTTGTACTCCCACCAGCAATGCAGGAGTGTTCCCTTTACCCCACATCCTCTCCAGCATAAGTTGTCATCAGTTTTTTGTTTTGTTTTGATCTCGGCCATTCTTACAGGTATAGAATGGAATCTTAGCCATTTTAGATTCATCGGTTGAGAGTTCTCTGTTTAGGTCTGTACCCCATTTTTAAAAATATTCTTTTGATGTCAAGTTTCTTGAGTTTTTTTTTTGTATATTTTGGAGATGAGCCCTCTGTCCAATGTGGAGTTGGTAAAGATCTTTTTCCATTCTGTAGGCTGCCACTTTGTCTTATTGACTGTGTCCTTTGCTTTACAGAAGCTTCTCAGTTTCAGGAGGTCCCATTTATTGTTTCTTTCAGTGTCTGTACTACTGGGGTTATATTTAGGAAGTGGTCTCCTGTGCCAATGTGTTCAAGTGTCCTTCCCACTTTCTCTTCTATGTGGCTGGCTTTATGATGATTTTCTGGATTTCCTCTGACTCTGTTTCATTTCTGATTTTGTTAATTTGGTTATTCTCTCAACCTTTTGGTTAGTTTGGATGAAGATTTGTCTATTTTGTTGATTTCTTGAAAGACCAACTCTCTCTCATTGATTCTATGTATTGTTTCCTTTGTTACTATATAGTTTATTTCGGCTCTCAATTTGATTATTTCCTGCCATCTAGTCCTCCTGGATGAGTTTGTTTCTTTTTGTTGTAACGTTTTCAAATGTTCTGTTAACTCACTAGTGTGGAATTTTTCCAGCTTCTTTATGTAGGCATTTAGTGCCTTGAACTTTCCTCTTAACACTGCTTTCATTATTTCCCTTAAGTTTGGGTATGTTGTGTGGTCATTTTCATTAAATATTAGAAAGTCTTTAATTTCTTTATTTCTTCCTTGACCCTTTGGTGATTCAGCTGAACACTGTTCAATTTCCATGTGTTTGTGGGATTTCTGAAATTAGTGTTGCTGTTCAATTCTAATTTTAAACCATGTTAATCCAATAAAGATGCATGGGGTTATTCAAATTTTTTTGTATCTGTTGAAGTTTGCTTTGTTACTGAGTATGTGATCAAGTTTTGAGAAGGTTCTATGGTATATTCTTTTATGTTTGTATGGAATGTTCAATAAATGTCTGTTATGTCCATCTGTTAGTTCCCTTATTTCTCGGTTAAGTTTCTGTCTGGCAGACCTGCCCAGTGGTGAAAGTAGGATGTTGAAGTCTCCCACTATTAGTGTGTGGGGCTTTATGTGTGATTTAAGCTTTAGTAATGTCTCTTTTACATATGGGGATGCCCTTGTATTTGGGGCATAGATGTTCAGTATTGAGATTTCCTCTTGATGGATTTTTCCTTTGACAAATATGAAATATCTCTCTTTGTCTCTTTTAATTGATTTTAGTTTGAAGTCTTGTTGAAGAATGTTGCTAGTTAGTTCCCAGCTGCTCAGTCTTGAAATAATCACATAGAAACTGTATTAATTAAATCACTGCTTGGCCCATTAGCTCTAGCTTCTTATTGGCTAACTCTTACATCTTAACTTAACCCTTTTCTATTAATCTCTGTATTGCCACAAGGCTGTGGCTTACTGGTTAAAGTTCTGGTGTCTGTCTCCAGTGGCTCCATGGCTTCTCTCTGACTCCACCTCCTTTCTCCCAGCATTCCATTTAGTTTTTCCCACCTAGCTCTCTTCCCCTATAGCTCTGCTATAGGCCCAAAGCAGTTCTTTTATTAACCAATGATATTCACAGCATACAGAAGGGAATTCCACATCAAAGTCTATTTTGTTAGATATTAAGGTAGCTACACCAGCTTGTTGGAAAATTTTTTCTCAACCCTTTACTCTGAGGTGATGTCTACCTTTGAGGTTCAGGTGTATTTCTTGTATGCAGCTGAAGGATAGATTCTGTTTTCGTATCCAGTCTGTTCCTGTGTCCTTTTATAGGTGAGTTGAGTCCATTTATATTAAGGGATATTAATGACCAGTGATTGCTAGTTCCTGACATTTTAGTTTTTGTTGTTCGTGATGTTATTGTGTATATTTTTTCCTTCTTTGGGGTGTACTGCTGTGAGATCATCTATTGCCTGTGTTTTTGTGGGTGTAGCTGACTTCCTTGTTTTGGAGTTTTCCCTCTAGTATTTTCTGTAGTGCTGGATTTGTGGCTAGGTGTTGGTTAAATCTGGTTCTGTTATGGAATATCTTGTTTTCTCCATCAGTAGTGATCGAAAGCTTTGCTGAGTATAGTAGTCTGGGCTGGCATCTGTGGTCTCTTAATGTCTGCATAAGACTTGACCAGGACCTTCTGGCTTTCGTTGTTTCCTTTGAGAAGTCAGGTGTAATTCTAATAGGTCTGGCCTTTTTCCTTTGCAGCTCTTAATATTCTTTCTTTATTCTGTATGTTTAGTATTTTGATTATTATGTAGCATGGGTACTTTTTTTTTGTTCCAGTTTATTTGGTGTTCTGTAAGCTTCTTGTACAGAACAAGGGATATTCTTCTTTAGGTTGGGAAAGTTTTCTTCTATGATTTTGTTGAATGTATTTTCTGTGCCTTTTAGTTGGAGTTCTCCTTCTTCTATCCCTATTATTCTTAGGTTTGATCTTTTCATGTTGTGTCATATCTCTTGGATGTTTTATGTTAAACTTTTGTTGGAGTTAATGTTTTGTTTCACCAACAAATCTGTTTCTTCTATACCTGGGATTCTTTCTTTCATCTCTTGTATTCTGCTGTTTATGCTTGCATTTCTGGTTCCTGATAATTTATCCATAATTTCCATTTCCAGAATTTCCTTGGTTTGTGATTTTTTTTTTGTTCTCTCTATTTTGTCTTGTGTGTATGGCTGAAGGTCAGAAGAGGGCACCAGACCCCATTACAGATGGTTGTGAGCCACCATGTGGTTGCTGGGAATTGAACTCAGGACCTTGGGAAGAGCAGGCAATGCTCTTAACCTCTGAGCCATCTCTCCAGTCCCTGTTCTCTCTATTTTGGTTTTCAAGTCTTGAATCGTTTTTTCATATTTGATGGCTTTTTCCTTTTTTCTCTGGTGTGTGCGTGCGTGCGTGTGTGTGTGTTTGTGTGTGTATGTGTGTTGAAACCTGAAGTCAATGTCAGATGTCTTCATCCATTACTTTTTTTTTGAGACAAGGTTTCTTTGTAGCGCCTGTCCTGGAGACCAGGCTGGCCTTGAACTCACAGAGCTCTACCTGCGTCATCCTCCCTAATGCTGGGATTAAAGGTGTGCACCACCACCACCCTCATCCAATACTCTTATACTTTGTGTTTTGAGATGCCGTCTGTCACTGGACCCAGAGCACAGTGATTGGCTAGAAAGACAGGACAGCCTGTCTTTACTTCCTAGGCACAATAAATGCAGGTGTGCATTGCCATAACCTGGCTTTGTACATGAAATCGAGGGATCTGATCTCAGGTCTGCGTGCTTACATACCACTGAACCATTTTCCCAGCCCCTTAACTCTGTATGAACTCCAAGCCTTCCACCCTGCCACCCTGTCCCTGTAGAAAGCAGAGAGCAGGATGAGCGTGTGGAGGGCCTGCATGACCCAGGGACAGCATCAACTCATCTCTTGGTTCTTTCCTAGGTGGCAGACATGTTGTTGGAGCTCTGTGTAACTGAGTTAGAAGATGTGGCTACCGATTCACAGAGTGGCCGTCTTTCCTCCCAGCCTGTGGTGGTAGAGAGTAGCCATCCCTACACAGATGACACTTCCACCAGTGGCACGGTGAAGATACCAGGTACGTGAACCAAACCTGGGAAGGCTGTGAGGTCCCCTGTCTGTGGAAGGCTTGTTTTACAGCTTCTTCCACAGGGGCAACCATTTCCCTCTTGTGAAAATAAGAAATAGGACCATTTCAGATCTCTTTCTGAAATCTTTGTCAAATAAAACGTAACACAGAACTATAGCACTATATTAGTTTTCTTTTTGTTGCTGTGATAAACTCTGTTAGCAAAAGCAGCCTGGGTTAAGAGAGAGAGAGAGAGAGAGGCTGTCTGACTTTCACCTCCAGGTTCCAGTCTGTACTGGGTCGGAGCAGAGTCCATGGAGCGGTAGCGCTCACACTCAGCTAGCTTTCTCACGCAGCCAGACCTGGCTGCTGTGTTGTCGTTGTGTCTAGGCATTTTCGGTGGACACAGTGCGCAGCAGCTGACTCTAGTGCACACACTGACACTTGGCTACAGTGGAGAAGTGCAAGGCTTCTACCCACAGCTCTTTTGTGCTCTCTGCAGTAGGCTGGGCCTCTCGCGTCAACCATCAGTCAGGCCAGGCTGACCTGGCAGGTCCTCTGCTGACTCCAGGCTGTGCCAGGTTGATAGCTGCAGCTGACTAGAACATGCACCAAATAAATTTCATCTTGTCAGCTGTTAGGTGAATGCCCTTTCCCTAAGACCTACGTTTGAAGTTTGCTGACCAGCTCTTTAGAAGCAATGCTCACATCCTGTGACATGGGTCGTCCTGGTGTTTAGCACGTCTGATGTACAATTCCAACAGGCTCTGGTCCTCGATAGTACATTTTCAGTTTCTCCTCCCCTTCCACTCCTCCCTTTCACCTGCTACATGACTTCTCTGGTGAGGCTTCAGGTGGCTGAACTTACCTTCCTTAGACCAACTCTGTTTTTGTACACTCCCACAATTCAGCATGTTCCTCAGCCTGGCCCTTCTGATTCAGGATTCCATTGGCTCATCACTCGGCAAGCTTTCTTGTTGGTTTCTACCAGCCTCATTAATGCACCTGTATCTGCACATCTTAGAGCCTCAGTCATGCACCTGTATATGCACATCTCAGAGTGTCAGTCATGCACCTGTATCTGCACATCTCAGAGTATCAGTAATGCACCTGTATCTGCACATCTCAGAGCCTCATTAATGCAC
>JABTXL010001975.1:2223590-2246142 GCA_025134845.1 Neodon shergylaensis | reverse complement strand
CACCTGTATCTGCACATCTCAGAGTGTCAGTAATGCACCTGTATCTGTACATCTTAGAGCGTCAGCTGCTGTTGCTGCTCAGCACCAAGGTTATTGCTCCATTGGAGGTTGTGAAGTAGTACTGTTGGCTGAATTGCTTCCTTCTTACTTATCAACTTGAATACTTTAGAAAGGTGTTTTCCCTCACTTTTTAACTTGCTACCTAGGGAAACTGTCTACGAGAAAGGCAGGATACAGACTTGATTTTTTTTTCCCCTTGTGTTTACTGTGTTTTAAGGGAGTGAATTCTTCCCCTGTCGTTTCTCCAAGTGCCCCGTGTAGTGTTTATATGTTTACGTCATTAAGAACACATCTCTAGACAGTGCGGCCTCCAAAGTCGTTTTGGTGGTCTGTTGCTAGCTCCCATGCAGTTTGTAGTAGCAGATAGTTCTAGGGTTGTCTTGTATGTTCTGCCTTCCACTTAGGATTGGCTGTGGTTTCAAGCTCACAGTTTGGTGCTAAGAGAGTTATTGCTACTGTGTTGTCATTGTAGACATTTTTAGTGACAGGAATGAACCGGATGGGTAGATGTACACAATGACTGACTCCCTGTCGATTCTGTTAGCCTTGTTCCATCACATCTGCATCTCTTTTTTATGTCGGATCCTGACCAGAACAGATTTGGGATATTAATTCTGTCACTACGAAGGTCAGTTACTAGAAACACCATTTGACAGGATCTCTTCTTCAGATTTCAGTAGCCTTGGTCTGAGCTCTTATCTGCCGCAGTAACTCTTAGAGATATTGCATTGCCTGTTTTAGTTGTTCTGTAGCCTCAACTTTACTGCATCAAATGTTCCTCCCTTAGCCTTTTGTCTGAGCATGCAGTAAATTCCTCTGTAGGTCCCTGGCTCAGCCTGCTCCACTGCTGTCTTGACACTTGAACTGGGAAGGTTGCTTTTCTGGTGTTAATCCTTGGATGACTTATTCATCTGTGAAAGTGTGAGCTTACTGTTTCCTCATTTAAATCGTTGTGCTTTTCTGCAGTTAAGTACCGGGGGATATATATATATACATATATATATACATATATGTGTGTGTGTATATATATATATATATATATATATATGTATGTATGTATGTATACTTTAGTCATTCCAGGTGATATTCTCAGATAGAGGTGGTGTGTTCTTTAGTTCCTCATGGTCCTTGAATCAGTTTGTGATGCTCCGCCCTAACTTAGTTCTCTTCCCAGAGCGGATGATGTCTGAGTGTTGGGGTCTTGGGTTTGACACTTCCTTCCTTATGTGTCTACCTCTGACCCTTTCTATCAGTTTTAGCAGCACCATGTTGTGCTGAGTCGTCTTTTTCTAGTTTAAGTCTTCATTTGAAAAAAATTCTTATTGTAAGTTATTTGTGAGTTTTAGCACTTACTTTTTTTTGGTTTTCCTAATTTTTATCTGATTTTGCTCCTTACTGTCTGTGTCTTTATGTTGTTTTGAGATGATGGTGGCAATTCTTGGTGGTTTGTGGAACCTTTCTGGCCTGTATTCATTTTCTATTTGGGTATGACTGACTCCAAACTTTTGGTTTTTCTAAAAATAAGTTTTAATACTTTTATTTTGCTAATTTTTCATGTGCAGTTCATTGTCATGAACTTAAGAATGACGTAGGGTTTAGGGACATATTTTTTTTTATCTAGTTTTATTTTTATTTTAATCTGTTGTACTTTCATGATAAAGTTTAAAAACAGAGCTATTCATGGTAGCACAAGCCTTTAATCTCAGCACAGAGGAGGTATAGGCAGGCCTATAAATCCTGTGAGTTCCAGGCCAGCTAGGACTACAGAGTGAGACTTTGTCTCAAAATCACACAAAAAAAATGACGGGTTATATTGGTGCACACCGTTAATCCCAGCACTCGGGAAGTAGTGGCAGGCAGATCTCTGTGAGTTTAAGACCGGCCTGGTCTGCAGAGTGAGTTCAGGACATCTAGAGCTACACAGTGAGACCCTGTCTCAAACAAAAAGAGAAAACAACAACAACAACAAACAAGCCAAAAACCCAGAACAGACCACCATCAACAAAACAACAAAAACACCAGCTGTAGCTGTAGCTCAATAAAGTGCTTTCTGTGTCACCATGAGAACCTAAGTTGAGTCCTCAGCCCATGTAAAAGAAGTGGGCACATTGGGCTCCAGCCAGCGGAGACAGAGGCAGATGCATCTCTGGGACTCAGTGACTAACCAGTGTAGCCAGATTGATGAGTTCTAGGCCAGGGACAGACTCTATCCAAAGACAAGGTCCTGGATGTAACCACTCATGTACACATACTGCTCACATATACACACATGCATATATGCATACATACACACATACTGCTCACACATACTGTTCACACATACACGCATACTGCTCACACATACACACACATACACACGCATACTGCTCACACATACACACACATACACACATACTGTTCACGTATACACACATATAGATGCATACTGCTCACACATACACGCATACTGTTCACATATACACACGCATATATGCATACACACATATACACATATACACACATACTGCTCACACATACTGCTCACACATACACATGCATACACACATACTGCTCACATACATGCAATAGAAATTGAACAAAATTCAATTCAATTTCTACCTAGCAGTTATCTTAAGACAGAAATCCTCTTACCTGTTTCTCACTTCATACCCATCTTCTACCAACCAAAAGCATGTTCCAAATAATTTCTTAGTAACTGTACCACCTTGGCCAATCCAGTATAGTATGTTTTTCACCCACTCCTTACTTCTTACTTCCTTCATACAACATCCAAATCCAGTCTTTAAAGCTAGTCAGAGCTCTCAGGCGTCCATGAAGAACTGCACAGTCAGTCTCTAACTAGATGTGATGTAAAGCCCTGCCCAAGGCCACTGCTTTCTCCTTTGCTCCCATGCCCTCGCTAGAGTCTCTGCTGATAGTTCTCACAGGGCTTTGGACAGCAGGTATGTGATACTTTACACTAAGCAATTCTGAGTGAACACCAGCTGGCATCCACAGTTGAGCTCAGTTCTGCCACTACTAGAACACCCAAAAGGTTAAGGGTGCAGTGCCACACGTCTGTCCTTATTTCAGGTATCAACCCACAGCTTACATCACATTTGCTGTAAGCCAGAAATTCCCACAACACAGTATTGTTAGTTATCTTTTCATCATGATAGCAAAATGCTTGACATTATCAGCTTACAAAAGGTAAGGGTTCATTCTGCTTTCCAGTTATGGAGGTTGCAGCCCATAGTCAGTTAGCACAAGACAGCATGCCACAGCAATCCATGCAGGGGGTGGAACACAAATCACTCACCTCATAGCCAAGAAGCAAAGAGACAGACAGAAAGGAGCTAGAGTCTCTTGATCCTTTTTGTGAGCACATCCCTAATGGCTTACCCACAAGGCTCCTCCCACCCCTCAAAGATTGCTTTACCTCTCATAGTGCCAAATTGGGGGGGGGGCTCGGTCTATAACTCACAGACTTAGGGGTCATTTAGGATTACCCTTACCACCCCTTCCAGACTTCATAATGTGCTATACGCTTGTTCAGATGATAGAATTGCAACATGGGAGCTTGCTTGGAGATGAGAATAGCCAGAACGGTTTGGCCAAATGGGTGGTTTTGCAGCCCATTAGTCCATGGGCAGAGCTCTTGTTGGGCAAATGATGGGGAAACTGGTCAGGCTTAGGCTGTGATTTTGGTGTTGGTTCTTTACCAGCCCTACCTGTGGTTTTGGTCTCACTCTTCATGCTTGCTGAACTGTGACTTTTACTCGCTCTCTGGAGTTTCCACTGTGTTTTCTGCTTGCTTATACTCCAGGTGCGGAAGGACTCAGGGTGGAGTTTGACCGGCAGTGCTCCACAGAGAGGCGCCACGATCCTCTCACTGTCATGGATGGTGTCAACAGGATTGTGTCCGTGCGGTCAGGTGAAGAAGGGAGGGCAAGTAGGGACAGTTCTTACTAGTGCTCCATCAGTGCAGTTGTTAGCACAAGGCAGGACCCCGATATCTCATTCCATGGGAACTCTTGAGATAATGAGTTGTAAAACACTAGGTTTGATTTTCCTCTTTTCAGTACTTTGAAATAAGATATGATCTGTGTGATGTGTGCTGTGTACCACTGCAGAGGGGTTATTGAGTGTCTAGTGTGAGAATACTGAAGCCCGTGTAGCACTGATGTCGATGAGGACATGACTCATGGAGTGCTGTGTCTGCATGGGGGGCAGAGTGTGCGGTGGATGGGAGGCATGCTGTGTAGTCTTGTCTGCTCTGCTGAGCTCCATGAAGTCAGCAGGAGGGGCTAATAAACTCAGTGCTCTAAAAACTTTGAGCAGTTTAGAATTGTTGATGCAAGGATATGTGTCTCTTTTCAGGCCATTTTAATGGTGGTGGTGGTGATGGTGTGTGTGTGTGAGAGAGAGAGAGAGAGAGAGTGAATGATCCACATCCCATACCTCCCTATGCTGTGTATTGAACTCAAAGTCTTGTGCATGGTAGCTAGCACTCAACCACTAAGTGACATCCTCTTTTATACACGGGAGAAATTTCCCTGTGAAAGACTAAGTATGCAAATGCTTGAGTTTTTGTGGGCTGCGTGTGGCCTCTGTCTCACCACTCAGAGTATATGTAGTCCATGGGCTAATGTGGCACAGGGATGATGGACATGGTTTTTCTGACATTTTGGCAAATGTCTGTCAAAATAGTTCTCAGAGTATATTTAGTTGTACTGGCTCTCTCTGCTTTGAGAAGGAAGTCCAGCAGGCTGTGCCCATGCAGCTGCCTCATGGTCCTATAGCATTGAGTTGCCCAGTATCTCTTGCTTTTTTGCACAGGCTGTGACATAGCTCCACAGACCCTTGGATCTGACCAGGCCACTCCACACATTTCTTGAGTACTGCCTGTCTTGGCCATGCTGGCTTGTTTACATTTGCCTTTTGTGGGAATTTTAGCTCTTTCTGCCTTACTCAGAAGTGTCCCAGAACCCACCTTGCTGTGGGCTTGCCCTCCCTGCGGTTGACACATTGTATCCTAGTTGTGTGTACAGCCTTTCCCCATGTGGTAGGTGCCTCTGTGGGGCAATGCATTTGTATGTGCCCCCAGGCTTTCCAGAGGCTGAATAGAAATCTTTGGGAGGTAGAGAGTCCTCGGCTATGGTGAACAGGAGCTTGGGTGGTCTTGGGCTGAGGAGCCAGCTGGCCTGACCTGGTGTGAACATCTTTGCTTTGCTTCTGAGGAGTTTTTTTGGTTAGATGATAGCATTATCCTAACTCCAGGGTGTACTTTACTCCGCTAGGTCGAGAATGGTCTGACTGGTCCAGTGAGCTGCGCATCCCTGGTGATGAGCTGAAGTGGAAGTTTATCAGTGATGGGTCTGTGAATGGGTGGGGCTGGCGCTTCACAGTCTATCCCATCATGCCAGCCGCAGGTGAGAGGGGCTCTAGTCATTAACCTCTTGCTGTGATTATTGCCCAAGCCAGTGAACTATGCACACTTCACTCTGTGACTTAAGGACTGGCCGCTGCTGTCTGCCTGGGGAGGGTCAGACAAAGAGCCACCTGCGCCATCCATTTATTAGGGTGCTTAGCCCCACCCTCACCTCTCTAGAAAGGAGTTGGTGCTTTTGGTTCACGGTTGCATGTCAGTTTGAAGAGCATGACTCAGGATTGAGATGCTTGCAAAGCACGCACAAGCCCTAAGTTCAGTCCCCAGTACAGGGGGGAAACCAAGCAACCAATGAGCAAAATGGTTGGCTTATGTAAGTGACTTAGACAGGGCTGTGGCCTTACTCCCCACTGTGTTCTAGCTGGGAGTTGAGTTTGAGAGTTTATCCATAGGAGGTGACCCCATGATATCACATAGGGACATTTTCAGGACTTCTTCACAGGCCCTAAGGACCTCCTCTCCGACCGCTGTGTCCTCTCCTGTCCATCCATGGACCTAGTGACCTGTCTCTTGGACTTCCGACTTAATCTCACTTCCAACAGAAGCATTGTCCCTCGCCTTGCCGCCTCTCTGGCTGCGTGTGCTCAGCTGAGTGCCCTAGGTGAGTGGAACCTCCTTTGTCATGTCTGTTTACCTGGGTAGAAGACAATTCAACTTCTGACCTTCCCTGTCTGTTGTTTCAGCGGCCAGCCACAGGATGTGGGCTCTTCAGAGACTGAGGAGACTGCTCACCACAGAATTTGGGCAGTCGATTAACATAAACAGGCTCCTGGGAGAAAACGATGGGGAAACAAGAGCTTTGGTATGCTTTCTAGACCTTTGACCCTTTTCGGATAAATGTGCTGCTTTAATCATTAAAACCTCTGAACCAGCAAGAAGGCTTGGGAAGTCTGTCTAAGTGTCAGGGACCTTTTGTTACATGCGGGCTTCTTCTCATGCTACCGAATATGCTAAGTTCAAGCTGGGCCGGTTTCTATTTTAATGTCGAATATGCTAGGTTCCAGCTGGGCTGATGTCTATTTTAATGTCTGTGTATACGTATTGACCCCTATGAGTATAGGTCTGTGTTAGACTTTACAGGCTTGACTGCCCACATTCCTTTTATTGTACTGTATGAGATGTTCCATTCTGGTTGTTTCTAACCCTAGGAGAAAATGGGCAGGATTTGTGTGCCAGAGTGGAAGTTCCCTGGGAGTGGCTTTCTAAAACCAAGACCAAACATTCTGATTGCTGACACTTCCTTTTCATTGTAGACATACTTTTTTCTAATTGGGAATTTAGATGCTCATTTTTTTTTTCCTTAGGGGATATAAAACCCTTTACTTACAGGAATGAAACAAATCTAGGAGCTCCCCTGCATTATGGATTTCTATAATAAAATATTGTTTTGTTGCTTTGAAGAGCTTTACAGGCAGTGCTCTTGCTGCTTTGGTGAAAGGCCTTCCGGAAGCTCTGCAAAGGCAGTTTGAATATGAAGATCCTATTGTGAGAGGCGGCAAACAGTTGCTCCATAGCCCATTCTTTAAGGTAGCGTTTGGCTTATTTTTAAAGTGGTAGTTCATAGCTCGTTTGCTGGGAGAGCCACGGGGGCTGTTATGGTAGTATGCCGTTGTAAACTCTTTGGGAGCCATCCTTACTATTATTGCAGTAATAGTAATAATATGAAATATATCCCAAGAAGTGGTTCTGGGATCAGAGCCTTCGTTTCATAAGCTGTGTTCTCACGTTAGCATGCTTTGAGACATGCAGACGGTAATAGTGCATGCTGTGGGTGTTGTAGCAATTGTTGGTCTGGGGCCCTGTGTCTCCAGAAGCTGTTGTATTCCTAGAAACTCGCTCAAGGAAGCGTCCTCAACTCTTGGGATGGCAGCCAGTGGCCTTTGCTCAAACATTAACTGTGTTTCTGAGTATCCCTCTGTTTCCAAACTTCACTGACTACAGGTGCTAGTAGCTCTTGCCTGTGACCTGGAGTTAGACACACTCCCTTGCTGTGCTGAGACCCATAAGTGGGCTTGGTTCCGAAGATATTGCATGGCCTCCCGTGTTGCTGTGGCCCTGGACAAACGAACCCCATTGCCTCGTCTGTTTCTTGATGAGGTAAAAAAATAAACTTATTTTTGTAATTGCTTTGGAGATGTGAATATAATGAAAAAGATGCCAATATAATAAGCCATAGTTTATTTTGCTAAAAAGTATCATAAAAAACTCATAGATTAAAAACAGACACTATAACACATGAATTTCCAATTAACATTAATTTTTAGCAAAGTAACTAACATTTAATGATATGGTATGGACTTTTACCTTCTCAGAGTTGATGTGGTAATACTGATTTTTCATACTGAGTATAAAATTATGATGTTGATGTTGGTATATTCTCATACTTCCATTTAGAGCTTCCTCCTGTTTTCTTACCTTAATTGTTTTTTATCCTTTTGCAAGGAAGAAAGGGTAAGTCAAGGTCTCATACTGTATCCTAGACTGGACCTCACTAAATAGCCCAGGCGCCCTTAAATTTCTGCTCTGCATCACGGGTGCTGGGGTCGTGAGTGTGAGTCACCACACCCAGCTCATTTGTTTGGTTCATAATCTCATGATAATGCTTTGTAGGTCGCTAAGAAAATCCGCGAGTTAATGGCAGACAGCGAAAGCATGGATGTTCTCCATGAGAGCCACAGCATCTTTAAAAGAGAGCAGGATGAACAGCTTGTGCAGTGGATGAACAGGTATTTCAGAGCCAAGAGACCGCGTCGCATGTAAGCGTTTGTGTACAAAGGGCTTTCTAACATCAGATGTTCTTTTAATGCTTCTTGTAGGCGACCGGATGACTGGACTCTCTCTGCTGGTGGCAGTGGAACCATTTATGGGTGGGGGCATAATCATCGGGGGCAGCTTGGAGGGATTGAAGGTGCAAAAGTCAAAGTCCCCACTCCGTGTGAAGCACTGGCCACTCTCAGACCAGTGCAGTTAATTGGAGGAGAGCAGACACTGTTTGCTGTGACAGCCGATGGGAAGGTAAGGGTGTGATGTTTTTGTGTTCTGCTGTTGTTAAGATTGAGAACATTATGGGTAGATATTTTGTTTCATTTTTGTGTGTGTGTAAGGACTTGTATTTACTATCTGAAGAATGTTTATGATATACTAAAAGCAGGTAGTGGTCTTCCATATTTCTGTATAATCTTTAGTTGCATTTTAACTACTTTATACATATTTTTATTTTGAAGTACACTACATCTGTTAGCTGTATTTCTTTTAAAAATCATAAACATCTGATGCCTGTCAGTCTTCTCTCTGTAGTGCAGCTCATGAGTCTCTGTAGATATCTCTGATCTTCAAGTTTGCCTGCTTATAATTTTTCCTTTTAGATGAGAGGAAAGGAACTCTGTCCTTATAGTTAGAAATTAAGATAAAGCATTGGATGGGGGGAGGGAGCACAGTCTTGCAGTTATTATGATACCTTTATGGACTTACCACCAGTAACCTACAGGAAAATCCCCACCATCAACTCTCAGTAGTACTACCTTAGGGACCAAGGTTTTTATACATAGACATTTGGAGAATACTCCAAACCATAATGATATATAAAATCTTAAAGTTTCCTGTAATTTTTAATTTTAAGTTAAAATGTTCTCTGGTGTAAAAATGTACAAAGTGCTAACTCTTTGGAGGTGATTACTAAATGCAGGAATTTTTATGCTTTCTCATCTCAGCTCTATGCTACTGGCTACGGTGCTGGTGGCAGACTGGGGGTCGGAGGGACAGAGTCAGTGTCTACGCCGACATTGCTCGAGTCCATCCAGCATGTGTTCATTAAGAAGGTCGCTGTGAACTCGGGAGGAAAGCACTGCCTTGCTCTCTCTTCAGAAGGAGAAGTTTATTCGTGGGGTGAGGCAGAAGATGGGAAGTTGGGACATGGCAACAGAAGGTAAATGTGAAAATATCATTTTCAGTATGTTTTCTTTGCTTTGTTTTCGTGATGATACCGTGTGTTGATTTTTGCCTTTTGGAACCCTTGGAAGAACCTGCTTAAGTTAGATGGTGTTAATGACTTATTTGTCAGAAACAGGTCTACAGGTCTCTACATGAGCTTACTTGTGTGCTTCCTGTACTGGTAGGGAAGCATTAAGTCTTGAGGTTTGTATTTACAAATTTGACAATTAATAAATGTCTTTCTGTCCTTCACCTTGCTACTGTCCACGGAATCACATCGGGCATTGTGTATATTGTTGCATGATTCCAAGATTATAAGTATAGAAGAAATAGCACAAGTGATGGGGAAGGAACCAGAGTCAGTTGTTTATGAAAAACTTATTGCATCTACTACCCAAAGTGGAAGTGGAGATGTAGCTTAGAAATAACTAAAATCACCAGGCAAAATAAACAGCAGCCCCAAACACACTGAATAGGAGGTAGCGATATAAAATTCCCCGAGAATAGAACATAAGCAAGGCAAGTTGAGAAAGTTACCTCAGTAGATCTTCTGTAGATGTTTCCATACCACAATGGGAAGGAGAGACCCTGGCAGCTGGTGACAGAACTGGAGATGGAAGGAGGCCCAGAGTAGCACAGAGCAGGTGAGAGCGGTACGAGGAGACCCCAGAGATCTGGAGAGCCCAGTAAGGCAATCTGATATGCAGCCTAAGACCAACACTGCAAATGATTGCAGGAAACATTCCTTGTACTCACAGAGAGGAGACAGAGCTCCCAGAAACCTTGTCATTCATATGCGGTTAGAGTACAAACAGTACTAACTAAGGGCCAGAGAGATGGCTTAAGAGCACTTTTAGCTTGGGCTCGGTTCCCAGTGCCCTTTTTGGGAGGCACACAACCACCAGTAACTGTGATTCCAGGGAACGCTGTGACCTCTGTGGGCACTGCACGTATATGCTACAATTGCCTACAAGCAAAACGCTCATATATAACAATAAATATGTAATCGTACATTAGCAGGGGGAAAATGAATCATTTACTGTTGGCTATGGTTCCTCCATCAAAACTTAAAAACTGAAATCATTTTTATAAATAATAGAAATCAAAGCTCAATTATTTTTATGAATAAAAATAAACCCCTTTCAAGGTAAACTTTTCAGTGTTCTGTACCCACTCAAAAATTGCAGGTATGCAGAAGAACAAAACCATACGATCCACATGAGAACAAACACAGACAATCAAAACTGATTCAGAAATACCACAGTGATAGAGTTTATTTTAATCACACACCATGTAGTAAGCACATAAAAGCTCGAGTTTGTTAAGTAGAACAAAAAATTATTTAAATGGTCAAATTAAAAAGTTCTAAAGATTAAAAATACATTCACAGAAAGGAAAAGTAAATTATATGGAATTAGTGCCCGAATGGATGTTATAGAAAAAAAGGCCGGTGAATCTAGAGCTAGAGTACATAAATAAAATAGCGCAGTCATCTCAATCTCACAAGAGAAACACAAAGAGGGAAAAAGACTGCACCAAAGTGGAATCTTAAAAAGCAGTTGGGACGGGTTGGTTAAGCTGTGGTAGGGGATAGTGGGCAAACTGGTTCTTGGAGGAAAATGCAACCAGGAAACCTTCTGTCAAGACTGGTGGTAAGAAGAAATTTCAGGTCAGAGGAATTTAAGAGACGAAGGGTTTTCTTTCTTTTTTTCTTCGTCTAGACAGGGTTTCTCTGTGTAGCTCTGACTGTCTTGGAACTAGCTCTGTAGACCAGACTGGCTTGGAACTCACAGAGACGCTCCTGCCTCTGCCTCCCAAGTGCTGGGACTAATGGTGTGCACCAGTACTGCCTGGCTGCTGCTGAAGGGGTTTGTACATAGTTTGCAGGTATTAAAAGATGAAGGCTGGGGATGTAGTGTAGTGGTTAAAGCATTTGCCTATCTTCTTAGCTTATCCCAGGGCCTGAGCTCAATCTCTGGAACCACAAAACCAAAATAGATATTTGAAATTAAAACAAACAAAACAACCACTACAGCAAAAAGCAAACAGAAAACGTTGAAACAGCAACCAAGTGTGATTATGCTTTCCTACAATCAAGGTACTTGGGTGTAGAGGCAGTGTAGTGGTCACAGATTATGTCCAGGCCTGTCTGTGATCTACACAGCGAATCTTGGCCTTTGAGGACTGTCTTAAACAAAGCAGAAAATGCAGTTAAATGAACAACTTTATGGCAACATAAATATGACTTTTTAAAGAATTGAACATACTTAAACAAAAAAAAAAAGCCAGCAATCCACAGACCCAAAATATTAATTTCCTGAAAATACATCTCCCAAACCAAATGACCCATGGTTTCTGATATAATGTCATGTCACACAAATAATAAAAATCCAGACACAGGTATTGGGTTCAACCCAAAAACCAGAAAAGCAAAGCAGCCAAGTCATTAAAGAAGTCTTACCTCTGCCAAGGCTGGGTGACTGCAGACGAAGCAGCCTAAGCCTCTTTCTCCTCTCATTTTATATTCCCTCTAGTGCTGGGATTAAAGGCACATGACTCCCTAGGACCAGGGTTAAAGGTGTGAGGCATCACACCCTGGATTTGTTTCTGTGGTGATCTTGTGTAGCCCAGGGTAGCCTCAGGCCTGTGTTCTTCCTGCTAGCCTCTGACATTACAGATGTGCACCACTAACTTGTGTTGATGTTGTTTGGGGCCTTTAGGATGCTGGACAGATTCTCAACAACCAAGCTATAGTTTTATACATTAACTCATTTATTTTCTTAAAGATTATTAAAGCTAGACTCAGACATTATTAGGAAAATACAAATCAGTATCTTACATCTACATACATTATAAAAATTCTTAATCTCTTAAGAAATCATATCCAACAGTATGCAAAAAAAATAATACTATATGATCAGGTGGCATTTATGCCAGAATTCTTAGATCGGAGCAGCTCAAGAAAGTGAGTCAGTATGAAAAGAACACAGTAGTCATATAGCATCTTGAGCAGACTGAGTAGGGCCAGGTAACCCCCATGCCCCACTCCTACCACCTACCCACACACAAAGTATTTTCTAGCTCATGGGCCTGGTGCAAAGTTGTGAATGCCCTACTTTCTGGCATTCTGCTACTTTGTGTAAAGGAAGATAGATAGAAAATCATGAAATTGTGATTTTAGTTCTAGATAGTTCTTCTTGATTTATGTAATAATCACTTGACTGAGAAGGAATAGTTAGAGGTACACATTGAAGAAATAAGTAGCTACCAGAAAAGTTGAAAATTTTAAAGTGCAAACAAAAGTGTTTAAAATTTAAATATGTAGGTATAGATATTTCAGCCATATTTATCTTCTGCAGTCCGTGTGACCGCCCTCGTGTCATTGAGTCCCTGCGAGGAATCGAAGTGGTTGATGTCGCTGCTGGCGGAGCCCACAGTGCCTGTGTCACAGCAGCTGGGGACCTCTACACATGGGGCAAAGGGCGATATGGGCGTCTGGGGCACAGCGACAGTGAGGACCAGCTGAAGCCCAAACTGGTGAGAAGGTCCTGGGTTTGAAGGCCAGGTCCAGGCTCAAGCATTTGCTCGTGCTATAGTGCTGCAGTGGGCTGGGGCAGTTTGTGTTTTCAGGGCAGTGGTTATAAGCTCACCATTGAGAAGCATGGTTGCTTGTTTATGGAAGCAAGCTGTTTTGGTACATATCTATTGCTTATGAATAAGCACCCGTCATGCCGGTGCATGCCTGCCACCTACAGTTCAGATGTATCTTGTTAAATAGAGGAATGCCCTTCTCTCTTAAAGAATTATCAAATTTGTCTTTGTGTCCTCTTGAACGTTGTAATGTGGTAACACTGTTACTGAGCTTTTCCCTAGTGATCTCTCGTTGTATGCTGCCAGCTGAACTCTGCACCCCTTTCTCCTGAAGGTGGAAGCGCTGCAGGGCCACCGTGTCATAGACATTGCCTGTGGCAGCGGTGATGCCCAGACGCTCTGCCTGACTGATGACGATACTGTCTGGTCCTGGGGAGATGGAGACTACGGCAAGCTGGGCAGAGGAGGCAGTGACGGCTGCAAAGTGCCCATGAAGGTATTTTCTGTCTGTGCCACCCAGATCTCCTCTTGCTTTCCCTTCGGTGTGCTTCTCAGGAGCGTCCTGTTCATTGTGGGAGTACCCTGGAGTCAAGGGGAGTGAGGGACCGGGACATTTGGATCCCTTAGGTGTGTTTGTGTCCACTCGGGAAAGGCGTGGAGTCCACAGGGCTCCAGAGAGCCTGTAGTTTTGTTTAGTTTGTAGATTGGTTGGGGTGTAGAGCTAACCCTGCTTCCACTCTCAGTTTACAGTGTCAATAGGGCCGCATCATCTCATGTAGGGTATAGACTGGAGCTGGTGTGTGTGCCCAGTGTGTAAATGTGGTAGTAGTGTACAGTTAGGGTGTGTGTGCTCAGTGAGCACAGATGAGGAGCAGAGAGGCTCTGGGACACAGGCGTTCTGGGCTCCATCAGCCGCCCTTATATGCGGGAAGTCCTGGGCTCAACCACATAACTTCAGTTTTGGAATTGTGCTTCCCAGTACATCTGCTGTTGATTTCAGAATGACTTTTTCAGTCTAAGTTAGTTTAAATTTTAAAAATGAAAATTCACAGCGAGACATTGCTGCATAGCAGTATATGATATAATCACAGTACTCCAGTTGTGCTTTCCCTTACCCACACTGAGATGGCGCATGCCCGTCTCGTCTGTACAGATAGACACTGGAACCTCATAGTTGCTCGAGATGTGTGCTAGAAAATGGTTTGCCTTTGACTATGTAGCTAAGGAAGGTTTCTGCATCCAAGTACAGGACGCTGGGCATGGGCAAATCTGGAGGAGCTGTTAGTGCTGGCACTGTGGTGGGACAGCAGGTCCAGAGAGACTGATGAAGAGTGAGCTTTAGTCAGTTTAAAAGTGAAGTACAGGATATTAAGTAGGAAGACGTTCACTGAGATCACAAGGAGCAGAGTCTGTGGGGTGATGATTAATAAGTGAGGCGGCAGGGTTTCTGGGCACAGGATGGAGCCACTGTGTGCACGTGGGGCCAAAACAGGTCGCAGAATCGCTAACTGGGCACGTTAATTATGCTGGCCTGAACAGACGACAGGACCCGGCTGTCTGGGATTGCTTCCTTGTGGGTCTTGGACTTTGACAGTATGTGCAGCAGATGAGGACAGCACAGAGCCTATTAGAGATTGGTACCTTCTTGTCAGTCCACTTCCCCTGGTGACATGTCCTGGGCCTCACTGGGCCTTCTCACATGCTTCTGTTTCCTTTCCGCAATTACTTTGGTTGTATTGGATGTTAATTTTAATGTTATATTAAATATTCTGCATGATGGACGGTGGCACGCACTTTTAAAACCAGCACTCGGGAGGCGGATCTCTGCCAGCTCAAGGCCAGCCTGGTCAACAGAGTTCCAGGACAGCCAGGGCTACACACAGAAAAACCCTGTCTCAAAAAACGTGTGTGTGTGTGTGTGTGTGTGTCTGTGTGTCTGTGTGTGTGTTACATGGCTGTGGATTTTCAGAGTTTCTAATAGATTTAGTTACATTTCACTGATTGCAGCACTCAACAGTGACCATGACAGAACCTGTCTGATTGATTCTTTTCCTTTCTAGATTGATTCTCTCACTGGCCTTGGAGTAGTTAAAGTGGAATGTGGATCTCAGTTTTCTGTGGCTCTTACCAAATCTGGAGCTGTTTATACATGGTATGCCAGATTCTGTTTGTGCAACCTCACTAAACCCATAGCTTAAAAGAATTGAATTTCATTTGGGTATTTTGTCTGTGTACTGCATGGTGCCCGCGGAGGCCAGAAGAGGGCATCATAGTCTTTGGAACTGGAATTAGAGATGACAGGGAGCTACCATGTCGGTGCCAAGAATTGAACCTGGGTCTTCTGGAAGGACAGCAAGTTCTCTTGATAGATGAGCCGTCTTCCAGCTCCTAAAACCGTTAAAACTACTTTGACTACCTTCTTGTTGATTCTGTGCCAGACTGTGATCCGTATGCTGGCGTGTACAGCTTATAGCATGAAGGTGGCAGGGTGGAGTGCAGATGATCACAGTCCAGTAAGTTCCATGCTCTCTTTTTGTGCAGGGGCAAAGGTGATTACCACCGGCTGGGCCATGGCTCTGACGACCATGTTCGGAGACCTCGGCAAGTCCAGGGGCTGCAGGGGAAGAAAGTGATTGCTATCGCCACCGGCTCCCTGCACTGTGTGTGTTGCACGGAAGATGGTAGGTACAAGCCTGACGTCACAAAATTGAGCCTGAGGTCACAAAATTGTAGGATTGTCTACAGCAGCCGTTGTCAGCCTGTGGCTGGTGACCCCTTGGGGCTCAAACAACCCTTTCATAGGATCTGCATATCAGATGTTTACACTGTGATTCATAACAGTAGCAAAACTAGAGTTCTGAAGTAGTGAGGAAGTAGTTTATACTGCAGGAGCTAGCTGTATGAAAGGGTCTTAGTGTTAGAAAGGTTGAGAACCACTGGTCTAACGTAATTTGTAGCACAGGTAATAAAAACTCAGAGAAATTGGGGTTCGATATGAAGGTCAGAAAAGCCAGCCTCCCACTGGCTCACCTCTACCTCAGTCTGAAATGGCGATCCTGCCTCCAGGAATCTCAGAATGAGACTGTGTCTGAGAGCTGTCTCTTCCCATCTTATATTCCCCTCTAGTGCTGGGACTAAAGGCATGCACCACTATCGCCCAGTTTCTATGACAACTAGTGAGACTTCTGGAATTAATGGTGTGTGTTACCACTGCCTGGTCTGTAAGGCTGGCCAGTGGGGCTGTTTTACTCTCTGATTTTTAGGCAAGCCTTATTTATTAAAATAGAAATGAAACATTACTACAGTAGTTCAGAGACTGAGGGTAGGGTTGGTCCTATCATCTCAGTGCCTAGCCACACAACATGTCAAGTTGTGTGGCTATGCAGAAAGTCCTGAGAGGCTGTCCTTAGACAGGCATGCCGTGTCAGCCCTTGGCATCTGGGAACTCTATCCAGACAGTTTCCTCCTCCAGATGATGAGTGGGGCTCACTGAGTCTGCACTCTTCATATAATGTGGTCTGTGTGACATGTTCTTTCCTCTGGGGTCTGGAGCTTAAGACTGGAGCTGTTGTTCACTGTAGTAGGAGGATGTGGGCCTGCTTTTTGTCCCGGCTGCCCAGCTCCTGGCCGCCCGGCTAGCTTAACCCCCCAAAATAATCACACGGAAATTGTGTTAATTAAACACTGCCTCTTATTGGTTAACTCTCACATCTTGATTCAACCCATTTCTAATAATCTGTATCGCCACTTGACTGTGGCTTACTGGGATGAGTCTAACCAGTGTCTCAAGCAGGAGAAGCATGGTGTCTGCCACACTTCCCTTCTTCCCAGCATCCTGTTCTGTCAACTCCACCCACTTAAGGGCTGCCCTATCAAAAGGCCAAGGCAGTCTCTTTATTCAACCAATGAAAGCAACACACAAACAGAAGGACTTCCTATACCAGTCCACCCCAGTGAGAATTCAGACTGTGGTCTGTAGTCACCATCCCTGGAGCCAGTGTTCCCCATGTAGGAGGACAGTACACACGTGTTATCTCGCCATAGGAAGACAGCTGGGTACTGTGCACTTCCACTTAGCCTTTGTCCCAGGAGTCCCTCTTGCCTGGTGCTGCCCCGTGTCTTTTCCCTGTTGCACATCCTAGCTGTGAGTGTAACTTCGCGTTGAGGCTTATGAGTAAGTCCTAGAAGTGGACTGTAGGAGGTTCTATAGACTTTGACACAGTAGTCAAAGGAACCATCCAGATGGTGTCAGGGCTGCTGAGTACTCTACATTGCCATTTGGAAATTACTGTTGGTTAGTGGGCCGTCTCAGGCAGTCACTAGATCGTTCACATCAGGAAAGGGTGGATGATGGGATGGACCAAGGCATCTCCTCCGGTGTGGGCCTGAGGAGCCCTTGTTTCTTTAGAGAATGATCTAGAAGATAGATTCACGTTCTAAGTATGGTCATTAAAATAGAGATGCATGTTCTCCAGGCCACCTTACTGATTGGAGTCAGTAAACACATGTTGAAAGCACACATACTTGTGCTTTATTTCTGTGATTAAAGATTACGTTTATATATGTTCCCCAGTTCCATTCAGCACCCCAGGGTTCATTCTGGCTTGTTTGCTTTCCACATGTGTTGTAGAAGAGCTGTTTGTTTGTTTCCGACTGCCCAGAGCCGAAATAATCACACAGATACCATATTATTTGCAATACTGTTTAGTCAATAGCTTAAGCATATTTCTGGGTAACTCATATCTTAAATTAACCCATCTCCATTAATCTGTGTATCGCCACGAGGCTGTGGCTTACTGGGTAAAGTTCTAGCATCTGTCTCTGGTGGAGCTACATAGATTCTCCTGACTCTGCTGTCTTTCTCCCAGCATTCAATTTAGTTTTACCCGCTAGCTCTGTTGTGCCCTATCTCAGTCCCCAAACAGCTTCTTTATTAACCAACGGTATTCACAGCATACAGAGGGGAACCCCACATCACACATGTATGACCCCTTCTCTCTTAGAGATGAATCTGGGTTTGCATATCTCCCATACAATAGTTTAGTCACAGCATACAGAGGGTACCCCACATCACACATGTATGACCCCTTCTTTCTTGGAGATGAATCTGGGTCCGTGTATGTCCCATACAATAATTTATTCACACGTCACTGTGTGACCAGCATCCTGGGGTAGTTTTTGTCCTGCCTTCTGTGAGCTCTTGTTTTGTAATAGGTTGCCACACAGCCACACAGGTAGATGCTCCGGCCCTCCTTTTCTCAAACTCAGTGCCTTCCGTACCCGTGTGCATCTTTGCAGAGGCATCTTCTTAGAGGTGGTGCTCAGGTACTCACCCTGTGGCTTTGGAGCTGAATTCTTGTGCAGGAAGGAACCAGACATGGACATATTGCTGTTGATCACACAGCAGTGCTACTTGACCCACCCTGAGGAGACTGCACGTGGTGTTTCATATCCGCTCTGCTCAGCACATGACCTTGCCCGTAGACTGTTTCTATGGTAGTGCTGCACTGTTTGCATCCAGTTTGGGCCAAACAGTATGGTCAGTGTTGTGACTGATGGAACTTATGCCAGGGTTATGAAGAACATGGATTTTGTTCATCTTAGAAACGGGCTTTTCTTCCTCTGTTTAGCATTCAGGAGCTGGATAGGTTTTTAGGAATATTTCTTGATGTTTCATGTTCCTTGTTCTGATGGAGAAACACTGCTATTGCTTACCTGATCCAGCACTAATGGACAGACCAGAGAAGGGGTGTTAGCTAGCAAGTGCTGGAGAGTCCCGGGAAGTATGCTTTCCTCTGGATGTGCAATCAGTGTGTGGTGACTTCTAGCTGATGCTTAGAAAAAAACACAGAAGGGCAGAAAGGTCTGTAGTGTGATGGGGACACTGGGGCTGTGTGGATTCGTTGTTTCCCTTATTTTTTTTTTTTTTTTTGAATTTTCGAGACAGGGTTTCTCCGTAGCTTTTGGTTCCTGTCCTGGAACTAGCTTTTGTAGACCAGGCTGGCCTCGAACTCACAGAGATCCGCCTGCCTCTGCCTCCCGAGTGCTGGGATTAAAGGCGTGCGCCACCACCGCCCGGCCTGTTATTTCCCTTATTAAGTTCTTTGCATTTGCTTTTTTTAGGTGAAGTTTACACATGGGGTGACAATGACGAGGGGCAGCTAGGAGATGGAACAACTAATGCTATTCAGAGACCTCGATTGGTAGCTGCCCTTCAGGGTAAGAAGGTCAACCGTGTGGCCTGTGGTTCTGCACACACCCTTGCCTGGTCAACCAGCAAGCCAGCCAGCGCCGGCAAGCTCCCTGCACAGGTCAGTGCTCTCTGGGTAGCTGTGCCGAATGGGAGCACACTGTGACAGTTAGCCGTCATGCAGGTCCAACAACATGACTGATTCTTGAGTTATGTGTTTGTAGAGGTGTTCACTATGACAGTCGGTTCTTAATGCCACAAAACAATGATTTTTTTTTAAATATTTATTTATTTGTTATGTATACAATATTCTATCTGTGTGTATGCCTGCAGGCCAGAAGAGGGCACCAGACCTTGTTACAGATGGCTCTGAGCCACCATGTGGTTGCTGGGAATTGAACTCAGGACCCTTGGAAGAGCAGGCAATGCTCTTAATCACTGAGCCATCTCTCCAGCCCCCCAAAACAATGATATTAATAACTGTAATACTGGGCTGGTAGTATAGCTCAGTGATAGAATGCTTACTTGTTTGGCATGCACGAGGCCCTGGTTTCAGTCTCCAGCAGAACTGAAAAAACGGGGTAGAGGAAAAGGGCCTCAATGCTGATACCAACCAGCCAGTAAACTACATAAAACAACTGATAGTGTATGTGCCCTGTGTATATCTTGGTAAATACTATTTCTGAAAACTAATATTTTTAACATTTTTTGGTATTTATACTATTTGCCTCAAATAATCAAACTATCTAGAAAGAACATGAGAAGTTTTACAGACAAATGTCAGAAATCATAAGACTGTTTTGGCTTTCCTGTGTTTTTCCACGTGGACTCAGCAACACATTGGTGTTTCAGGTGCCCATGGAGTACAACCATTTGCAGGAGATCCCCATCATTGCCCTCAGGAACCGGCTGCTGCTGCTGCACCACATCTCAGAGCTCTTCTGTCCCTGCATCCCCATGTTTGACCTAGAGGGCTCTCTGGATGAAACTGGACTCGGGCCTTCAGTTGGGTTTGACACTCTCCGAGGGATCTTAATATCCCAGGGAAAGGTACTGTGTAGCAGTCTGCGGACAATGTCTTTTACTCACAACATCTTTATTCTGGGACTATGAATATAAATTTTATTTCATTCAGCAAATGGTCTTTGAGTGTCTCTTACATTCCAGCCAGTTCTAAATACTTAGAACATATTTTAAAAAACCAAACAAAAAATGCCCAAAAAAACAGCCATGTGCACGTGGTTTTCTCTCCCTGCTTGACCTTGAGGGATGGTCGTCAGTCCCACTGACACTGGAGGGGGAATCTTAGGACAACATGGGCAGTGGTGTTGGGGTTCCTCCATGTGTCCAGCACAGGGCTGGAGATTTCACAAGGATGGGGAGTAGACAGAGTCAGGATTGTTGGCATCTAAAGGGCATGGGATAGATTTTGACCCACTGACATTCTTTTTATTAATCAGAGCTCCCTATAAGGAATGTCAGGCTGAGAAGTGAAAGGGTAAGCTATTGAATTTCTGGTGGACATCTTAGTGGGATCTTAGAGGGCAGGTGTGGGAGCTTTGTATAAGAAAAAGAGCACATACTTCAAGACCACTTTGCTCCGACGGACTGAGTCTTTGATATATGTTGTGCTTAAGGAGTATAGTCTATTCTTGCTGATGAAATAAAATGTAGATGTTTTAGAGTGTATCCCTCTTTTAAGAGGGGCTTTGTTGTACTGAGCAGGAGGACTGTGTGCTTTTTATGTCCACTGTGCCTGAGGGTGTCTAAGGGAAGATGCACTTTCTGCTGATAGGTGCAGGAAGAAACCTAATTTCAACTGTTTTTCTAATAGTTAAAAATAGCAATTCTGTCATTTTTACTTTGTTTTGTCTTTTGAAGAGAGGGCGGTAGGCAGCAAAGGGGAAGAACTTAAAAGGTAGGCTGCACCCTCATGAGGTGGTGTGAGAGCATCTCCTACAGATGCTGGAACCTCTGGGCGGGAAAGCATGGGCTGTGGTGTGGGGTTCTTCAGTGAAGCAGTAACAGGATAGGGCAGCGTGAAGTGGACATCTGAAGGGCCCCAGCAGCTGAGCAAAGGAAGGAAGTCCTACTGCCTCTAACTCAGAGTACCAGCAAGGAGTTGGGTGTGGTGATAAATACTGTAATCTGCAGGAGAATTGTGAGTTTGAGACCATCCCAGGTTACGTAATGGGCTCAGGGCTAGTGTAAGCTGACTAGCAGGAGTTGCAAGACCTTTTCTTAAAAAATGAACTAAACAGAACATTTCCACCAGTATCACTGGAGAAGAGCAGGACAACCGGGATTCAAAGCAGGAAAGCCTCTCTGGGGGAGGAACTTAGCCCCAGGTGTGAGTGGGGTGTGCAGGAAGGCAGGTGAGGCTATTCATGAGGCGTGGTGCTGATGTTTCTCTACCTCTGAAACGAAATCTTACCTCTAGTGCTTCTTGGATTACTTAATGTCTCTGCTTCTGCTGTCTTGGGTTGGAATTCTTAAGAGTCTGGTCTGAGCGAGGGGCTTAGGATCTGTTGGAGGCCTGTGTTTCTATAGATCTCCCCTTCCCAGCTCTGAAAAAAGGTACTCTTGTGCCCTTAGCAAAGAGGCCTGAGACCTACTACTGGCTCTGTTTCCTTTGAATGCTCCTCACGTGTCCCTTCTGGATTATGTCCGAATCCTTAGTGTGATGCCCACACTGTCCTGGCCATCTTCCTTGTGGTTTCTTTCAGTGTGTGCTTACAGTGTGCTCCCCATGCATGTCTGACTCCCAGCTGCTCTGTGATGCAGTTAAGAGTGGCATCATACCCTGCTGCCACTGCTCAGTCTTTTGGGCCTGTGTTGGGCAGGTGTTTGCAAAGCTCCAGCCCTCCTGTCTGCTCTTTCTGAGAGAGCCGAGTCTTTGCTCAGCTGTCAGTCACACTTACAAACTCTCCGGTCCTCTGCACAGCTCTCCAGGCTACTTGGCTCTATTGCACACCCTGTAAAGCACAGCCATTTTATCTTCTTAAGGAAGTCTGACTTTCAGAAATAGAGGATATAAAACAGTGACATGGTTTCTCCTGGCATTCCGATTTCTATTTCAGACCCTATAAACTCTGTCTGTTTTTCACGTTTCAGGAAGCAGCTTTCCGAAAAGTTGTGCAAGCAACTATGGTGCGAGACCGCCAGCATGGACCTGTGGTGGAGCTGAACCGCATCCAGGTAACTCCCTTCCAGCCTGACAGCTGTACAGGTGATGCTTCCATGGTGCAAGAGGTGCCCTGCAGTCTCGAATGCAGCATGAAGAATAAAGGTGCAAAAGGTATCCCTGCTGTCTCAAGTGCAGCACAGAGAATAAAGGTGCAAGAGGTGTCCCT
>JABTXL010001975.1:2208616-2220952 GCA_025134845.1 Neodon shergylaensis | reverse complement strand
TATGCCTCTATTGACCAGAGAAAGTGCCACCTGTGTGGAGGTTTACTGCCTGTCAGTTTTGTGAATGTGTCCACCTGTGTGGAGGTTTACTGCCTGTCAGTTTTGTAAACGTGTCCACACTCTGCTTATTTTTTTGGTAAAATGCACAGGCAGCCGGGCTCCATTAGTTGGTGCTTTTCCATGGCTGGTCTGTGCAGCCCTGTTGCTGTCTTCCTGAAGCTCATCTCTTCCGGAGACTATGAATCCCTTTCAGGGTTGCTGTGCAGTTTATAGGAAGTAGCCTGTGTAGGCATGTTGCTTAGTGTATGGACAGAGACAGAGACATTCTGTAGGAAGTTGTGATTTTTGTTGTAGTATCTTAGTTTATGTGGTTCCTTTTGCTGTTGAAGAAAACTAGTGGTTTAAGCTTGATCTAGAATTCACTGGAAGTTGGCTGAAGATGGTGAGGTTTTGCTGGAGGACTCACAATACAAATACATTTGCATGGCCAGTTTTTCTTAAACTTAGCATGCTGTCAGCATCTCACACCCAGGAGTGGGGTGCAGGGTCATAGCACCCTTCTGTTTCTGTGGGCCTTGTCCATGGACTTGTTTGTTTGCTGGAGGTAGTAAGGGAATTGCTTCTCCTTGTGGGACCTGCTTATGGGAGAAATCATCCAGGTGTTACATAGCAGGAGCCACAGTGTTGTGAGGTGGTGGGGTCAGTGTCCAGGTGCAGAGAGGGTCTCAAAGTATGGAGTGGAGGGGAGGAGTTTTAAGAATCGTATAGGCAGGCTTCTCTACAGCTGCTTCCCAACTGTGTGTTTTCTGCCGCCCGGTATCTCATGCTTTTGTTCTTTCTGTCTTTTAGGTTAAGCGCTCCAGGAGTAAAGGTGGGTTAGCCGGTCCTGATGGTACCAAGTCTGTTTTTGGGCAGATGTGTGCTAAGATGAGTTCCTTCAGTCCTGACAGCCTACTCCTTCCTCACCGAGTCTGGAAAGTCAAGTTTGTTGGTGAGATTTGGCTGCATATGCTCGCTTGGGGGAGGGCACCTGGGGGACAGTGAGCAGAATGGTGTAGCAGGGACAGAGGGGCAGAGTGGCCACTGCCTGGTGCTGTGCCTGCAGGCGGGTTTGGGTGGCCTGTGTGTTGCTGATTCTCCTTTCCTTCTAGGTGAATCTGTGGATGACTGTGGGGGCGGCTACAGCGAGTCCATAGCGGAGATTTGCGAGGAGCTACAAAATGGACTCACTCCTCTTCTGATCGTGACTCCCAATGGCAGGGATGAATCTGGCGCCAACAGAGACTGCTACCTGTTGAACCCTGCCACCCGGGCACCTGTGCACTGCAGCATGTTCCGCTTCCTGGGTGGGCCTCTCGGTCGTCTCCATACACTCTGCCCCAGCCTCCAGTTAATGCAGGATCTCTTGTTTATCTCAGGCAGCAGGGGTGGAAGGGATGTGCAGTGATGTCATGCATTTTACCGACATTATGGAGGGAAAGATTCTGCTCTTCATCTTACATGTAGTGTTAAGGACTTGATAGTGGTGAGCCCTACAAAGTTCTATGGGTAGGCAGTGTGTGACTATGTGCTTGAGGCTAGATGCTCTCTTTGGCATGCAGAGGAGCCAAAATACTAGGTTTGCGTTCCCAGCATATCTGAAACTCAGGAATGCATGGGAAGAGATGGCCTTTGCAGTAGGCCATCCCTCCTTGTCTGGGTCTGTGCAGGGCACTCCAGCGCTGCTCCACCTCTTACTACCCCGTAGCTAAATACCCACTTTAGTCGAGAAACCCGCTTCTTTGCTCTGCCCTCAAAGGGACAAGAGTTGGGTTACTGTGGTTTAATCCCGTGTATTAAAAGAATATGAAAAGTTAGAAACTTGTCTCGTAGGAAGAAAAGGAAGTAAGTTTTGAGTAGGACTTGCTGTAGTGTCCAGCTCTCAGTTTTGGCGTTACTGGTTTAGAAGGCTCCATAACCTCAGTACAGAGCTGATACTCCAAGGCATTTTTGAATAAGTGAGAAGCAACTTCTCATCTGTTCCAAGTATTCTGACCTTCTGTTTTGAATGACCAGGGGTGTTACTGGGCATTGCCATTCGCACTGGGAGTCCTCTGAGTCTGAATCTCGCAGAGCCTGTGTGGAAGCAGCTGGCTGGGATGAGCCTCACCATTGCAGACCTCAGTGAGGTGATCATCTGGGCTGGGGGTCTTGTTAAGGGGTCGGGCTTTTCTGGGATCTGACCTAACACACATGGGTGTATGAAGACAGCTGGCCCCTAACCACATTCTAGTGCAGAGCAAAGTATGGGTGTGAGAGAGTTGGCGTGCTGTGCACTTTCTGGTGCTCAGCAACAAGAGGATCACTGTCACATGCTACATTCTGGGCTCCCAGAAACAGGGACTGATAGGGCAGTCACAGCCTGGTGTCCCTGGCTCTTCATGCTCTTCAGGGTTTAGGGGAGTGCCTGTCACCTACCAGGCACAGTCATTTTCTCAGCAGTTAATTTAAGAACTCTCTGGATCTTTAGCTCCTTGGGTGAAGTACTTGTAGAAATCTTTTGGGGGGATTGGGAGAACCTGCCATACCCTTGTGTTCTAGAGACATTCCGAGGCAGATAAAGTCAGGTATGACTGGGTGTGCTTGGGAAGGACTTGGTTCTGTGGTGGGGACCACCCAGATTTAGCATGTATACTATATTTCTCTTTGACAGGTTGATAAAGATTTTATTCCTGGACTCATGTACATTCGTGACAATGAAGCCACTTCAGAGGAGTTTGAGGCCATGAGCCTGCCCTTCACAGTGCCAAGTGCCAGTGGCCAGGACATCCAGCTGAGCTCCAAGCACACACACATCACCCTGGACAACCGTGCAGAGTATGTCCGGCTGGCAATAAACTACAGGTTTGTGATCATTTTTCCTTCCAATCGTTTTGACCTAATAAATGGCAAAAGTAACAGTTACTTGGCTATCTGCGTTTTTTCAGATGTATCATATATAAAACTATGCTCATTTTTCTTCAGCTATTGCTGATCTTTGTTACGAGTTTTATTTGGCGGCTAGGGTTCAGAGCACTTGTTACTCCCACCTGAAATTTCTAGCGAGGGAAATAGAGTGTGCTCATTTAGAGGACAGTCCCAACGGGGATATCAGGCCTCTCTGTGCCCCTCTCCTCAGGGACAGGGACACAGATGGGGCCGTGTGAACACAGAGTAGCCTCCACCAACCTAGTGGGCCTGTACCTTGGCATTAAAGCCCTGGTGAGCTTTGGCACTATTGTTGCCCAGCACTGCTGTCAGACAGTGCCCACCCAGAGTGTGTGTGGCCTTAGTTAATCATGAAGGTGTGTCCTGCGCACCAGTCTAGGTGAATGAACTCTTAGGTGTTGTGTTTGAAGGCCGTCACAGAGCCCTCCTGTCCTTCTCCCTGGGGTGTGTGTGGTGGCAGTGCTGTGTGGAATGCTTGGTACCAGCAAGACAAGGTGCCCGGTAAACATAGGCACAAGTGTAAGGAAAATTTGGTTTTTGTTCGTTTGCTTTTTAAGACTCCATGAATTTGATGAGCAAGTGGCTGCTGTCCGGGAAGGGATGGCCCGAGTGGTGCCTGTGCCCCTTCTCTCTCTCTTCACTGGATACGAGCTGGAGACGATGGTACGTGCTGCCTTGTGCTGTCTGAAACTTCCTTGGCATGCTGGCCCACTCATTATTTGATCCTGGACTTAAACCCTTGCATTTGGAAGGACTTGACTTTGACAGTAAATGAAAGGAAACACAGTGTGCCCCCTTCACTGCCTGCCCACTAGATACTGTGGTTCAGGGTGGTGCTCTCATTCTCCTGGGTCTGTAGGAACCTTATTAGAGAAAAAGAAAAGGGCGATCCTGTTGAAAGAGAAAAGACGGAAGTGTGAGCCTGCACTAATAGGATGTCTTTCCTAGGTGTGTGGGAGCCCAGACATTCCACTGCATCTTTTAAAGTCAGTGGCAACATATAAAGGAATTGAACCTTCTGCATCCTTGGTCCAGTGGTTCTGGGAGGTGATGGAGTCTTTCTCTAACACGGAACGCTCTCTCTTTCTTCGCTTTGTGTGGGGCCGGACAAGATTGCCCAGGACCATTGCCGACTTCCGGGGTAGAGACTTTGTCATCCAGGTAGGCGCCTCTCCCCGATTGCAAAGCACTGTACCAACATGGGTAGAAGCGACCTGCCCTTGTGAGTACTCTGCTGCAGAACACTTGAGAGAGCAGCTTTTGTGAAATGAAAATGGAAAATATCTAACTTCTGTAATTTGAAGTCTTAAAATTTTACAATTGCTGATCTTGAATACCATCACATATTTCTGCAGAGTGTGTCAGACCATAAGCAGAGTGTGCTAGTGTTATAGCAGCACACAGATTTCTGCAGTGTGTCAGACCATAAGCAGAGTGAGCTAGTGTTATAGCAGCATACAGATTTCTGCAGTGTGTCAAACCATAAGCAGAGTGTACAGATTTTGGACATACGTATTTCATGAGTGTTTGTTTGATTTTGGATCAGGTAGACCACTAAATATTATGCTTACTAAGAAACTGAGACTGCTCATACATTTGAGAGCAAGTTTGCTTTGTCTTAGAACTCAATAGTCTGATGACTTAAACGAGCTCAGTTTGCCTTTTAAGGTCACTGAGGTGGATAAACCAGATTTAACACTCTCTTTGTCCTGGTAGCTGTAGCACAGAGACACGTCTGTGGCTGGGGTTATGAAAATACCCATCTTTCAGGACCGTCAAACAAAAGCTTTCTCCTAAACAGCAGTGAAGAATCATGTTTGCTGCCTAGTATCTTGACCTGACAGTGAGTTGACACTCTCAGAAAGAGCGTCCTCTGGTGGCCGCGTGCCCTTTCCCGGCGAGTGCCAGTTGGGGACAGGCTTCTGCCACACCATTAGACGATGATGGGCCACCTGCGTGTGACTGCTTGTGGTGAGCAGGAATCACAGTAGCATTGGTTTGCTTCTTTTATTGCCGGCCCTGGGAATGAATTACTTTTTTTTTTTTTAAATTTCTAAAGTTAGTTAGATTCTATATTTTCTTATGTGTTTTTTTTTATAGCCATAGATAGCTTCTGTGAGGCTGAAGTAAACACAGTAAACTAAACCCAGAGTTTCACTGCCTCTCACCGCACTCTCTTATTATTTAATATTTCCTCCTGACAGGTCCTGGATAAATACAACCCTCCTGACCACTTCCTTCCTGAGTCCTACACGTGCTTCTTTCTGCTCAAGTTGCCCCGGTACTCCTGCAAGCAGGTGCTGGAGGAGAAGCTGAAGTACGCCATCCACTTCTGCAAGTCCATAGACACGGATGACTATGCCCGCATAGCGCTCACAGGAGAGCCGGCTGCCGACGACAGCAGCGAGGACTCGGACAATGAGGACGCAGACTCGTTTGCTTCCGACTCTACCCAGGACTACCTGACCGGGCACTAAGGTGAAACGCGGCTGAGCAACGAGGAGGATCAGTGCCCTGTAAATTGTAAATGTCGAGTGCTTAGGATGAGGACTGTCACCCTTGATGTGTGGAAGAGAGATGCCTGGCTGTCTGAGATGAAGTACCGTGCGACAGGACAGCGGGAAGATGGCCTGTGCGTGAGGAACACTGTGGGTACTTCTTCCCCGTGCTGCACTACCTGTAGGGCCCAGTGTTTCCTGCGGCGTGGATGTATATTGAACATACTGTGTAATGATGAAATCGTATTATAAATATTTCAACTAATTTTACCCTGAATTTGTTTATTAAAAGCTTTTTGAACATTAAATTATTATTTCTTGGATGCATTTAGAAGTTACAGAAAACAAAATGCATTCATTCCCCCTTCCCCAGGTGTACCATTTTAGCATATGCATTATGTGATTGGAATTGAGGCATCTTGGTGGACAGTATGATCATTTCTATCATGGAAAGTGTGCTATATTTAATGCTTGTGTCATGTATATGCCAAAATTTTAATCCCCTATAAATAAAACATGTGTCACAAAAGTATAGGCTGAGCTTTCTTAACCAATCAGACTAGCACATGTGGTTCCACTACAACCAAAGGACACTCTGTGATGCTCCTCAGGGCCCAGACGGCCGAGGGACCCCCAAGAGCTCCCTCCTCTAACTTTCTCTCCTGACCTGCCCTATGCCCGGTTCCAGTGCCTGTTCCCCTGGCCTGGTGAGCTCTCTGCAAACGGAAGAATAGAGGGCAGCGTAGAAGAACTGGAAGATAGGCCTAACACGCTAGATCTTGAGATCGGGTACCGGACAGCATAGAAGAACTGGAAGATAGGCCTAACATGCTAGATCTTGAGATCAGGTACCCGACAGCGTAGAAGAACTGGAAGATAGGCCTAACACGCTAGATCTTGAGATCGGGTACCCGACGGAGGCAAAATTTTTGTAGTTTACCTTGGAAGGCAACTTTTGCAAAAATAAACTGTGAACTAAGAGTGAGATGCCTTTGATTGCAGCCGCAGGCTCTTCCTTTAGGCCCGAGAGGATACCGGGAGAGCTACACCTTAGCGTTTAGCTGTTCAACCTCATCCAACTTAAATAGATCAAAATCTGTGCAGAAAAACCTACGGTAGCAAAGGTGGGCCGTCTAAGGAGTCTTCAGTCACACTTGACATTGCTGTGAGGCTTCCCCAGTATTTTTAATTGTGGATTAGTTGTTTGGATATACCATGTGATTTTTGTTTTGTTTTACTAATAAAAGTGGTAGTAGATTACATATTTAGAATGCACATAAACCAGCAATCTGCTTGAATTCATAAGAAGCGTGGTGCCTGCAGTAATCTATTTTCCGTTAATTATAACAAAATACTGAAGCTGACTTAATTTCATGTAAAAGATATCCCAGCACCTAAGAGCCTGAGGCAGGAGGATCATGGGTGCAAGGTCAGCCTGGGCTACTGATTGAGGCCTGTCATGACTTTTCCTGAGGAGGTGTAAAAAATAAAATTCGATTCACCTCAGGTAGGCACCAGCAATCCTGGTTGGTAAAGTGGAAAGTGTATGGGGTGTCAAGAGTATGCATGCAGGACTCAGAAGGCCGCTGCACCCCTGGGAAGTCTCCTGGGCAAACAATGGGCAAACCGCAACACTGAAGAACGGTCCTTCTTTTCTGCCATGGGATAAATCACTCTGGCCACAACCGAGTTATTTCATCTTCCAGATCATCGTCTAGGGAAGCAGAGGCTTGCCACCTGCTTAGGGATGGCACCTCCTCACAGTGGACTGGGCCCTCTTGCATCCATTAGCAGTCAAGAAAATGCCCCCACATACATACCCATGAACCAGTCTGATGAAGGCAGTTCCTCATTTGAGGGAACTACTTCCCAGGTGTGTCAAAATGACAACTAAGAACAGCCATCACCCCTGGACAGCTTAAAGGAAGCTGCATTACTGAAGAGCCCCTCCCAGGCCCTGCTTTACCGCTTATAGAACCTCACGAAACAGAGAGGCTTCCTTAAGATCTTGTTCGAAAACCCTGTCGGTACCGTGAGCTTCATGAGCACTCTCCAGCCCTCCACGAGTAAATAGTAGTAGTCCTGATTTCATGGAGATAATTACAGCTACTCTCAATCAGGGCAGCGATGGTTGTACTCAGTCTGGAGGGAATATATGTAACTCTCCATCTTCCTCCAGCCCTTACATTTCTTTCTACCCTTCTGTAGTTGAGTCTTGATGGGTACGGGGCGATCGGATTCTCTCTTTCGTTTATGGTTGGCCCCTGGGCCGCTATGCTACACAGCAACAGACATTCCTCGCACTTCGACTGCATAGGTGTGTCTGCAGTCACTGCCACCAGTAAGATAACTGCCTTCCCCTCCCCTGACAGCGGTTGTCCGAGGACATAAACACAAATGGTTAGAAAATAATTTGATAAGCACATTATACCTATTTAACAAGACAATAGCCGTAACCACCTCAGGTTGATGGCACCAAACACGAGTCCCTCCTGTGGGGCTGGCTTTAGCTACAGTTTGGGAAGTAACAGTTAACCCACTACTAGAGCAGCTGGAGCATCTTGCTAGACATGCTAGCAGTGCAATACGCAAGCGCCCATAGCCAAGCTGGACACTGGTGGCAGTTCTGCAGCCTGCATGCCACCTGTTGGTACTAGAAATGCCAGCCCACAGGGAGCTTCTGGCTCAGACCCAGCCTGGTTTTTCTGTCTTACATCCTGCCGTATAGTGTCTTTAGTGATGGAGTATATCAGGATTTCTAAAGGTCCATTCCAAGCAGGTGAGTTCCCAAAGATTGCTTTGGGAACTAGAGCATCCCCTGGATAACTTACAGGCTGCCACACTCCTGGAATTACCTCCAGGTTAATTGTTCGTCTCAGATACTGAAGTGACTGAGGTAACACCATCTTGTCCTGACTCCGTTCTGTGTTTGCTTAGACCGTCCTCAAATTTCTACCCCACAACAGCCACGTCTGCCTTGGTGACACATTTGCGAGTTCCATGGCCTTGGCCCAGAGGTGTTAGCCAAAGTAAGACATGTTTATATAAACTTAACATAAACTAAGATAACTAAAGATGGTGAAAATGAATGTCATGTTGTGTGAAATAATTACTATGTTCTGCCAGAAATGAATGTTTCAAGGTTTACTCTGACCCTCATCTACCATCCATGTCAATTATGTTCTTCGTAGTTTTGGCCTGAAAAAGGCGGTTTTCCTGAGTCTCAGGACCTAGACGCTTTGAGGCACGAGCCAGCTCTTGGTCACTGGCCAATAAAGACCTAATCCACTTTTAACCAGCGTGGTAGTCTGTATCTTTCTTGCACGGGTTATTACAGTATTGCCTCAGGAAGGTGATTTCGGATGTGAAGGTTCGTGGACTCCATGAGCCCCAACAGCAGTGTGAGGCACCTTGTGAGTCTCTCAGGTCTTCAAAGCCTTGGGTCCCTTCCTTCTTGTCCCCTGGGAGGGAAGCTAATGGGCTGTATCTCTGGAGGGCCCTCTGCACAGAATCAAGATAGTACTAACCGTGTCTGTGACCAACACACAGCGGACCCTATGTCAAAAGAGTGTGTGTGGGTGGGAAGGGGATGATTGAAGGCAGCTCAGTTCAGGTGCTTCCCGGTATTTAGCGGCACAATGCCATGCACATGCGCAGTAGAGTCACAGCGCTAGATGCGCGCCAAGGAAGGATCGATTGGCTCTTCCGTAAAAAGCCTCGCGTGAAAGAACTGAGTCAGGACCTAGCTCTCTTCTGCGGACACACCGTGACCGCTCAGCTCCTTTCTTTCTGGACATTGCCTATCGAAGACTCTGTTCTAACACACGAACCCTTAGGGGACAGCCCAAATTCAAAGCAAGGCAGGGTCTCATAGACTTCACCGCTAAGCTCCCCGTCAACAGCTGATTTCTCTGCATGGATGGACTCCACTCTTGTCCCCAGCAGACAAGTTGCCTGTCTTCCCAAGACTTGGTCAAGAGCTCTACGAACTGGTAGGTGTAGGAAGTTTCCTCAGGTTCTCGCGAAAAGTTGGGGAGGGGGCTTTTCCCGCCAGAGGCGGCGGGGAGAGGCTCTTGATGCCAAACCCAATGACCTGACTTTGCGCCGGTGACTGCAAGTTGTCCACGAGCTACATACTTCCTGTGGCACGTGTAAACACACACACACACACACACACGGACACAAAATAGTTTAACTTTTTAAATGAGTGGTAGGGGAATGGGATAGGGTTAGGGCACCATATATATATATATACATATACATATATACGTATATATGTATATATATAATAAAAATGTTTGAATTCATGTATGAAGTTATCAAAGAGTAAATGGTGGTGTTTTTTTTTTTTTTAAACTGATCAAAGGCTACATGTAACCCAGGGACTGAACAAGAGGGTTTGCCGTAGCAATGCCTGGCTTATATTATGTTCAATGGATGCGATTTTGCCTAGATGGTTTTGTTTTTGCCAGCAAGGTCTGTGCCCAGTCTGTGGTTACTCCCGACTGTCCTCAGGTTTAATTAAAAGTCTAGGCCTCCTAGTGAGAGCTCTCTAAGTCCATGTAATGTATGCTATCTGACCTGCAAACCCATTCCTTTGAAGGAGAGAGGTCTGTGGAACGGGGTCCCTTTTAGAAATGCCGGCGTTCTTTGTGAAATCCTCTTTGAACGGCTTTGAGGTCAGTTCGTGGAGCTGACCGGCTGACTCCAAAGGCACCCAAGCCTGAGCCATGCGCTGGGCTTCACTGCGCACAGAGAACCACTCACAACCTCCGCACGGATTAGTCCCCCAGAGCAGCCCGGGGAACACGTGAGTGTGAGATTCCTGGGAGCAGAAGTTGGCCTTGTAGCCTTGGGTCTTGTGATCCTTTGCCAGTCTCCTTGGTGAAGCTCAAGTTCTGGCATTAACATAAGCTGATTAGTGACATGACAGCCGTGGTCGCTGCCTAAGCATTTCTTTCCTGACTCAGATCGCATCGTTCAGGTAGAATCCTTTTAGGGTGAGAGAACAAGGCTGTGAGGAAGCTGTGACTCCAGGGATTGGCCGGTGCAGCCAAGGAGTCCAAGCCCCTCCCTTTGCCCCGCCCCCACTGCGGGATGTGCTGCGGAGGGTCACCACCTTTGGCAGAAACCAGCTCTAGGGGCTTCTGACCTCAGGGTCAGGGGGTCCTGTGAACTCGCTTTTCCTGCTGACTTTGCGCAGAATGAAACCTGCACCAGCCACACCAGAGAGGTGGTGAGGCTAAAGGGTCGGTGACCGGGCCAGGAGCATGAGGCTGGAAGCGAGGAGGGATGGTGGGCCAGTGAGTGGAGCTGCCTCTCGCGGATGTCCCAGGAGCCTCTTCCTGGGTGTTGGAGGGACCCCAGCCATTTCTGTCCGCAGAGGTGTGCCTTGGGCGGTGCAGGGTGAAGAGAACCTTCTCATACAAGGGGCCTGGCCTTCCTAGGTGTCCCTCAGGATAGCTCCGACCCTTTCTAGGCAATTGTGACACCCCAGCTCTGCTATGGGTGACATAAGCCACATGCCCTACACGTGTGACACATTACCACCAATATGGGACTCATCCTTGGCCTCTTGAGTCTATTCTTGCCAACATATCTGAGTGGCCATAGGCATTTGGCTGGCCATTTGTCCTGGCAGGATTCCCTATAGAGCTAAGTGCGGTCCTGGTACTGAGGTCCCAGTGTGGATCCCATGATAGTTAAGAGCAAGAAAGGAAGGCTGCCTTCATTGGATCAGCTACACACTAAAATACTTGCACACATACTCACATCCTGAGCAAAGGGATTCTATAAACATGCTGGGACTTACATCCGGGTACTTAAAAACAGCCACTTTAAGGTACAGCCTTGATTTCAATGTTACATAAAATAACTCTTATTTGGAATTTCTTTCTAGAATGTTCCAAGACATAGTCATATCTTGTTTTGTACCTGAACCCCTCTTTGCAGTTCAGGAGAAAACTGAGATTGCTAGGATTGGCCCTAATCACTTCTGACTGGGGGAGCCTGTTCTCTTTGTAAGGCTCTTGTGCTGCCCTTGAGTTGTGCCCCTGCAGAATTCAAAGGCTACCGTTTTCGTTCAGTACTCACTCGTAGCTACCAAGAATCTGCCATCTAGACACTCCCCTATCAGCCATGAGAACTGATTGCTCCAGCTAAGAGCACTGGAAACAGATGGTACTTAAGTGGCTGGCTGGCTATTGATCACAGAGATTTTGTCTGTGGGAGCCTGATCATGTCTCTCCCCAGAGGTCCCAGCCTATTGGTTTAGGGTATGACAATCTGGTTGTCTGAGCCAATCTACAGCAGGGGTAGGATTTTCTCCAGGGTTAAGGTCATATAGTCCATCAGCAGAGTTAGGGAATGGAGTCCACCGCAAACAGTCGCCAGCTACACAAGCAGGCTGATGTTTGGCAGTGTTTGCACCATTCATGGTTATAATCCTTATGACAGACCCCTCAATGTTTTCTGCCGCACAGCCAGGTTGCCATGCATAGCATGGTGTGGACCTGATCCTTAGGCAGCCTAGACTGGGACATCTACAAACATCTCAGTAAGGGCGACCACAGCAAGCTTGGGCTCTTCTTCATGCAGAAATGGGGTGTTGGTGTCCTTGTGCTGTGGACACAATGGGTCCACACTGATTGGGCAGCCCTTATCCCTCCATAACTGCGTAATGTGCTTCGGTTTAAAGCCCGTGTCTTACAGACGTCTAGCAGGGCTCTCAACGGAGAAGTTTCTTCTGCAGTGGGCAACAGTCAGAGGGCTGAGAATGAGTGATTGGGGGTGCCCAGTCCTAATGGGGCACATATATCAACCCCCACACCCCAAGGCTCAGAGAACGTGGTAGAAGAGGGGACAGAAAGAC
>JABTXL010001975.1:2184512-2202429 GCA_025134845.1 Neodon shergylaensis | reverse complement strand
GCGTGGTCCTCTTGTGCGTGCTTTTGATGTGGCCAGGGTCCAGGGCATCCTAACCCCTGCGTGGTCCTCGTGTGCTCTTGCCCACACTCCATCCCTGCTCAGCGGCACTGATCTGCTCTCCCCCGTCTGTCCTGTAGTCATCCATCTCACGAAGGCCGAAACGTGGGACCAGACAGTGTATGGCCTTTTGAGATTTGTTTCTTTCACCCTGAGTTCGCACTTTGTAAGCTCACACATCTTGCTGTGTCCATGTGCTTCCTGGGATACAGATGCACCCCTTCACTTAAACACAAACACACTGAACCTGTGAATTTGTTCCCATTTTGGCTGAAACGTCTATCAATGTTGAGATAGACGTCCAGGAGGGAATTGCTGGGTGATGTGGGTGGGACTCGCTGCTCTCAGAAAAGAAGCCGCACCTACACTAAATACTCAACGTGAACGATTAACTGACTAGAACTTCATAATTGCAGAGGGGTGAAATGATGCCAATCGAGACTCAATTACATTGAGTTACCTTTAGTGGCCCTGTAAGGTCTACTTTTTGTATCTGATGTAGCGTCTTTTTAACTAATACATTCTAAAGTGAAAGCCTTTAGAATGCATTAACAGATCACTAGCTTCTACCAACCCAAAGGCAAAGGAAGCCATCAGTATCCAAAGCCTATAGCAGAGATTCCCGTCTTTTCTGTGACCCACTGACCTGATGTCCTTGTAGATCTGTCTATTTGGAATGCTTTGCATTTACGTAAAGCTAGGCGATTTATGTGTTGACTGATTCCTTCACCGACCATCGTATCTGTAGCTTCTTCTGTAAAGTGGCAGGTGTCTACACAATATTGTTGCTTGCTGTTGAATTAAACTGTGTTATGTGGACCCCATAGTATATTTACTAATTATTGTTATTCTCTTACATGGCTAAACCATGTTCTATTTATTCAAGGGACAAGATAACAGCCTCTGGGAGGCTTGAACACCAATGACTATTTCCCATAGTTTATGAAACTAGGTAGTCTAAGATCAAAGTATATGCAGATTCTGGTTCTTGTATTGAGTGTGCAGTCAGTGTCCTCACATGACAAGAAGAGAAGCAAGCTCTGAAGACTTTCAGGAAAAAAAATGATGCTATTCATAAAAGTTCCATTCTAACTATCTCCTTCCTCATTAGACTATAAGCCCCAGTAATGTCAGGTCCATACACTAAACCCTATTCCACTCAATAGACTCCCTCCTAACACATAACATACACTAGACCCCTGTCCTCCCCATAGACCCCCTCCTAACACACACACTAGACCCCAGTCCTTCCCATAGACCCCCTCCTAACACACACACACATACACTAGACCCCAGTCCTCCCCATAGACTCCCTCCTAACTATCACATGCGGGAAGATAGCAATATATGAATTTGAGGTTGGTGATTCAAGTATTTAGCTCAAAACCCATTTTAATAAATATTTTATAAGTACTGTAGTATTTAGCGCAGACAGAAGATAATGCTCTTGAATTAGGGCTAATCATAGAACTGTGGAGCCTTTTGATAAAAGACCTCGGGAGACTTCCACGAATAAGGCTAAAATAAATCTTTCAAGTTGGGCGGTGGTGGCGCACGCCTTTAATCCCAGCACTCGGGAGGCAGAGGCAGGCGGATCTCTGTGAGTTCGAGGCCAGCCTGGTCAACAAGAGCTAGTTCCAGGACAGGAACCAAAAGCTACGGAGAAACCCTGTCTCGAAAATCAAAAAAAAAAAAAAAGAAAAAAAAATAAATCTTTCCTTTAGCCCCTCCTCTTTCTTAACCTATCACGGCATATTTTCCATTGTTTTAGGTTTTTGTTTTTATTTACCTTTAAAAATAGGATCTTACTCTGTAACCTAGGCTGGCCTGGCTTCAAATCATTGCAATCTCTCTGTCTCTGTCTCCCAATTCCCAGAATTATAGGCATGAACCACCATGCCTAGCTATTTATAATGTTTCAAAATTTCTGTTAAATGCCACTTCCTTAGTAATGAAAAATTTTTATTAGTCATCTTTGCATATTGCAATGTCAGTTTTAAATTTAAATATTGGAGCCTATGTTTTTGTATATGGGAATCTGCTGAACCACATAACTGGTGCTTTGTAACACACATGTACACATGTGATTTGTTCTGACCAGGATGAAAGTCTTGGAAGAACCAAGCTCAACTGCTTTTTTTTTTTATACTTTGATACAAGTGTGTTCCACCTGCACTCTCTGTCACATTGGTCTACACATCGTTTTCATCAAACATGGCTAGCCAAAGCTGGGTACAAAATGTGTAGGCGTTTCAAACTTAGTACCTTTTCATATTTGACATAAATTCTAGCTCCACTAGGCATGTGTCTAGCTGTGTTAGTCACCTTCTCGGAACTGCAGCAAAATGTATAAGGCAAGCATATTACAGAGAGAAAATGCTTATTTTGGCTCGCAGTTTCGCAGGTGGAAGTCTAAGATGGGCTGACATCAATGCTTTGGTTGTGGTAGCATATATGCACATGGCAGGAAAATTCCCTCATTGCATGGTCAGGAAGGGAGAGAGAAAAGAGGAGGGTCCCAAGGTCTTCTTCAAAGGCATGTGCCCCCAGTGACCTGAAGATCTCTCACCAAACCTTACTTGAATAAGTTTCTGCCTTCTCCCAGTAGAGTTGAAGACCAAGCCTTTCATATGTGGTAGTTTGTGGACACTCTACATTTAAAGTGTACCACAAGGGTACTTAGCTGTAGCTATAATATTCCTGTCCTGTACCTGTTCTGAGTCTTGCTGAGCCCCTACTTAGCGTGGATCCGCAGGAATCCTGTCTCAGAGTGTATTGCGGATTGTGCAGTCGAACTCGGCAAGCAGGAGTCGCAGGCACATGTGCTGTGTTACCTACAGCAGAAGCACCGGCTTTTCTTCCTCGGAGTTTCAAAACTGACTCGACCAAGGAACACAGGAATCCTTGGTGCCACAGAGATGTTGACAGCAAACCGGGTTGCTATAAAGCCGGAGATCATTGCTTGAGTTATTGGGTGCTATAAAATATGAAAAATAAAAGTAGCAAATGGTTTGAAACATAGCCTCAATGGTAGTTACAGTGTATTTTCTCATCTCTATAGCAACTATATATATATATATATATATATATATATATATATATATATATATATCTTTCTCAGTACAATTAGGAGCAAACATTGTAAACACCTTAAGGAAGAAAGAAAGACATTAAAAGCCTAGTCAGAGGTAGCTATGCTTTGCAGAATATTTTGCTCTGATACACTGTACAGATAACCTATACATGTTTCCATAGGAATATCACACAGTGTAGGTTGTCTTTCATATAGTCTTTTTCATATATATTTTTAAAACTTTTTTAAATTTTATTTTTCCATTCAAAATCTCCACTTCCTCCCCTCCTCCCATTCCCCTCCCACTCCCCCACTCCCCCTCCTCCCTCCCCCTCTAGTCTTAAGAGAGGACAGGGTACCTTGCCCTGTGGGAAGTCCAAGGCCCTCCCTGCCTCCATCCAGGCCTAGGAAGGTGTGCATCCAAACAGACTAGGATCCCAAAAAGCCAGTACATGCAGTAGAAAAAAGTCCCAGTGCCATTATCAATGGCTTCTCAGTCAGCCCCCATTGTCAGCAACATTCAGAGAGTCTGGTTTGATCACATGCTCGTTCAGTGCCAGTCCAGTTGGCTTTGGTGAGCTCCCATTAGCTCAGACACACTGTCTCAGTGGGTGGACCAACCCTCTGTGGTCCTGACTTCCTTGCTCATCTTTTCCCTCCTTCTGCTCTTCAACTGGACCTTGGGAGCTCAGTCCAGTGCTCTGATGGGGTCTCTCTCTATCTCCATCCATTGCCGAACAAAGGTTCTATGGTGATATGCAAGATATTCATCAGTGTGGCTATAGGATAAGGCCAGTTCAGACACCCTCTCTTCTGCTGCCCACGGACTAGTTGGGAAAATCCCTGTGGACACCTGGGATCCCCTCTGGAGCCAAGTCTCTTGCCAACCCTAAAATGGCTCCCTTAATTAAGATATCTTCTTCCCTGCTCCTATATCCGCCCTTCCTTCATCTCAACCATCCCACTCCCCCAAGCTCTCCCCAATCCTTCCCTTCTCCCTTCTCTCTCCCCCTCTCCCCTTCTCCCCCCACCCCACTCTTACGCTCCCAACTTTTGCCTGGAGATCTTGTCTGCTTCCTATTTCCAGGAGGATCTATATGTTTTTCTTTGGGTTCACCTTATTATTTGGCTTCTCTAGGCTTGCGAACTATAGACTCAATGTCCTTTGTTTATGGCTAGAATCCACTAATGAATGAGTACATACCATATTCATCTTTTTGGGTTATCTCACTCAGGATAGTGTTTTCTCTTTCCATCCATTTGCATGCAAAATTCAAGATGTCATTGTTTTTTACCGCTGAGTAGTACTCTAATGTATCCATTTCTTTATCCATTCTTCAGTTGAGTGGCATCTAGGTTGTTTCCAGGTTCTACATAAGGAGATCAAGGGGATTCAAATTAAAACTTTTAAAAGAAACATCTCTTTTTAAAAAAAAGTAATTTATTTTTATTTCACGTGCATTGGTGTTTTACCTGCATGTATGTCTGTGTGAGGATATCAGATCCCTTGTGACTGGAGTTACAGATAGTTGTGAGCTGCCATGTGGGTGCTGGGACTTGAACCCTGGTCCTCTGGAAGAGCAGTCAGTGCTCTTAACAGCCGAATCATCTCTCCAGCCCCCTATATATTCTCAATATTTACCAATAGCATTGAACATCTCTTTCCATAATTTTTATGGCTTCACAGTATTTCATACTAGGCACATCTTAAAATGTTTTGTATTCTAAATCCGAGCACTGAGAAGGGAAACTGGACACAAAGTCCCGGTCCTGACCAATGGGCTGTTTCACAACTGTCAACTGCTGAAAGCAGAAAAAGTAGATTTCTCCAGCAGAGTGACACTGGGCAGGTCACATGCCCAAGAGTGCTGGCAAACACAAAATGGCCTTCATGGATGTGTGTGTGTGCGCACGCACATGTGTGATTTTAGTTTGTTTTGATTTTCATTTTTTTAAATTGCTGTTTGTTTTGTTTTGTTTTTTTTTGAGGGAGAAAGAATATGAAATTGGGTGGGTAGGAAGATGGGAGGGATCTGGGAGAAACTGGGGGAGAGGAAAAGACTATGATCAAAATATATCATATGATAACAATAAAATGAAAATTAAAAAATTTGCATACTTGAGAAAAATGCATTGTGTTCTATTGTAGAAGGTACAGGCCATCGCTAGTGTGAAATGTGCTGTGTTGTCAGCCTTGAAGACAAGCACACACTTCTCCTGTGTGTCCTTCTAGAAGGGCTGTGTCTTAGCTACTCTCTGGTGGTACGGAGTTTGCTTTGCAGCAGTAGTGAGTGGCTTCTTTCTGTTTGACCTAGAAAGAGTGGTGACAGGTCATGCATCTGGAAAACAAAGACGTCAGGCTGACCTCGGCTGTACTGGAGGTGGAACTCCGCCAGACTTCTGCTACATCAGTCCCAACGTGTTCCGACCCTGGACGGCTGGTGACAGCCGGACCCACCACCGGAAACCACCAGCATGGCCAAGCGGACCCCTGCATCCCCTTCGCTGGCCAGGCGGCTGGGAAGAGCCTCCGTGCTCCTGAACACTCAGAGTTGAGCTCGTTCCTCATGGAGGGGAGGTGAGTGTGAACCAGACCATGGGCTAGGCATGGAGCTGGTAAAAACTAAGTTTTCACACATACACTTTCCCTTCATTTTGTGGGGAAGATTCCCAGAAATTTTATAAAAACATTTTCAGCATTAATATCTTTCCTAGTTTATTTTGGACAAGCGCTACTTTTAAAAGACAATAAACTTAGCTTCAGATGATAATAAAAACAGAAAGAGTTATCTAAGGCTGTGGTGATTTCGCACAATATTTAAAGTATTCCAAATATTATATAATTTTGGAAGTATCTGTAAACTATATCTTAGGAAATACTTTGTTTCTATAAACGTAGCATTTGAATTAATTTAATAATTTTTTGTGTCAGAGAAGCCTGGATAAGAGGGAGGTGGGGCAGGCAGAGATTGGCAAATGTGATGTGGAGGGGGGGGGAGAAATCCCTGAGCTGACATATACGAGAATAGCTTTTGATAAACCTTAAAATACTTGTTCATGTAAAGAGAACAGACCTTATACATCAATGTTCACACCACAAATTCCTAGTTTTCGCTTTTTATATACTTCCTGGTAACGCTGAGAGCATTACCCTTTGGGTGACTGTGTCCAGCTAACTCAGGGAATGTTGAGCTCCTTGCTACTGTCTACAGAGCCTTCTCTGAAACTTTGTATCACCTCCTGAGTGTGACAGTATCAGAAAGTGGCCAGGCTCTGAGCTGAAGTCCTCATGAACAGCGAAGAATGATCTTATAAGAGGACAAGCTGGTGAGGCCTTACTTACTCTGCCTTCTGTCTTCTTGTGAAAATGTAGCAAGAAGAGTTCCTCAGCTCTGAGACTGTAAAAGCAAAATTAGTCCATTACAAAATTAGTCCAAATACAAAAGAAGGTATTTTGTTATGATAGCACAGATGGACGAAGACACAGAGCATCTCTGGAAGGATTCATGTATTGTATGTTTGAGTGCTTACCTGCATATGCGTGGGGTCACTAGACGCATATTGGATCCTCTGGTGTTGGAGTTACAGGCAGCTTTGAGCCACTCTGGGTGGGTGCTGGGAGCGGAACTTAGGCTTTCTGTGAAAGCAGGAAGTACTTTTAACTGCTGAGCCATCTCTCTGGCCCCAGACACAGCATACCGAAGAAATATTTTCATATTCATGTTCACAAACAGCATCAAGAAAGCATACACATGTATAGGTGAATTGGGGTCTATGCCTACAACCCACTTAGCCTCTAACAGGACGGGAATTCTGATGCCTGTGGTAACATGGGCAAGCCTTGAGGGCATTGCCCAAGTGGAACAAGCTAGTCACACGAAGACAGGGCCTGTGTGATTCCTTTTACGTAGGGTACTCTGGAAAACATATTTAGAAAGATGGAAAGCACCATGGTGGTTTCCAGGCTGGGGGACGGTGTGATGTGGATTCTCTTAGTGGGGCAGAATTTCAGCATGGTCAGAGGAGTTCTGGACATGATTAAAGTACTTAGCATCTCTGAAAGACATACTTAACGCGGCTAAGAGGATAAATTTCTCACTGCGCGTTTCACAACAGTTAAACATAACCACGAGGAGCGAGAGTGGTTATTCGAGTCTGCACTAGCACATCCTTGCCAGAACTGTTGTCATTTGCTCTTTTGATGGTGGCCGTTCTGAGGAGAATGAGATGGAGTCTCACAGCATCTTACTTTGGCCCTCTCTGATGGCCGAATATCCTGAGTTTTTTTTTCCAGTATTCATTTGCTCATTACCTGTTCATTGACTGGATGGTTTATAGGGTTTTTGGTGTTTAATTTTTGCAGTTCTTCATGTATTTTGGGCACTAATCCCCTGCATGATGGCGGTTGGCAAAACTGTTTCTCCTCTTCTGTTTCTTTACTTTAGTGACTATTCTCTTCGCTGTGGAGAAACTTCTTAACTTCACACACTCTTTTTATTTATTTTATTTTAATTTTTTATTGGCATTTTGCCTGTATGTATGTCAGTGTGAGGGTGTTGGATTCTGGAGTTACAGACAGTTGTGAGCTGCCATGTAGCCCGAGCTGCCCTGGAACTCACTCTGTAGACCAGACCAGGCTGGCCTCGAACTCACTGAGATCTGCCTGGTCCTGCCTCCCAAGTGCAGGATTAAATTGAACAACTGAAAGGAAATGGATAATTTTCTGGATAAATATCACTTGACAAAATTAAATCAAGACTAGTTAAACAAATTAAATAGACCTATAACCTCTAAGGACATAGAAACAGTCATCAAAAGTCTCCCAACAAAAAAAGCCCAGGACCTGATGGTTTCAGTACAGAATTCTACAAGATTTTTCAAAGAAGAACTACTATTGATACACCTCATATTGTTCCGCACAATAGAAACAGAGGGAACATTGCCAAACTCTTTTTATGAGGCTATAATTACCCTGATACCCAAACCACACAAAGATATTACAAAGAAAGAGAATTACAGACCAATCTCACTCATGAACATTGATGCAAAAATACTCAATAAAATACTGGAAAACCAAATCTTAGAACACATCAGAAAAATCATTCACCATGGCCAAGTAGGCTTCATCCCAGAGATGCAGAGATGGTTCAACATATGATTATCTGTCAATGTAACCCACCATATAAACAAATGAAAAACACCCCACACGATCATCTTATCAGATGTTGAAAAAGCCTTTGACAAAGAACAACATTCCTTCATGATAAAGGTCTTGGAGATAGCAGGGATACAAGGAACATACCTAAACATAATACAGGCAATATACAGCAAGCCAACAGCCAACATCCAAGTAAATGGAGAGAAACTCCCAGCGATCCCACTGAAATCAGGAACAAGATAAGGTTGTCCACTCTTTCCATATCTTTTCAATATAGTACTTGAGGTTCTAGCTAGAGTAATAACACAACAAAAGGAGATCAATGGGATACAAATCAGAAAAGAAGTAAAACTCTCACTATTTGCTGATGATATGATAGTTTATGTAAGTGACCCCCAAAATTCTACCAAGGAACTTCTACAACTCATAAACACCTTCAGTAATGTAGCAGGATACAAGACTAACTCGAAAAAATCAGTAGTCATTTTTTATATAGGTAATAAATAGGCTGAGAAAGAAATCAGAGAAATATCACCCTTTATAATAGCCACAAATAACATAAAATAACTTGGGGGTAATGCTAACCAAACAAGTAAAAGATCCGAATGACAAGAACTTAAAAACTTTGAAGAAAGAAATTGAAGAAGACACCAGAAAATGGAAAGATCTTCCATGCCTTTGGATAGGTAGAATTAACATAGTAAAAATGGCAATCTTACCAAAAGCAATCTACAGATTTCATGCAATGCCCATCAAAATCCTAGCAAAATTATTCACAGACCTCTGGAGAACAATACTCAACTTCATATGGAAAAACAAAAAACCCAGGATAGCTGAAACAATCCTGTACAACAAAAGAACTTCTGAAGGCATCACAACCCCGAATTTCAAACTCTACTATAGAACTGCAGTAATGAAAACAGCCAGGTATTGGCATAAAAACAGACAGGAGGACCAATGGGGATTGGATCAAAGACCTGAATATCAATCCACACACCTACAAACACCTGATTTTTGACAAAGAAGCTAAAAACACAAAATGGAAAAAAAGAAAGCATGTTCAACAAATGGTGCTGGCATAACTGGATTTCAACATGTAGAAGAATGAAAATAGACCTATATCTATCACCATGCACAAAACTCAAGTCCAAGTGGATCAAAGACCTCAACATAAAACCAATCCCACTGAACCTCATAGAAGAGAAAGTGGGAAATATACTTGAACACAGTGGTACAGGAGACCACTTCCTAAGTTTAACCCCTGTAGCACAGACACCGAGAGAAACAGTTAATAAATGGGACCTCCTGTAACTGAGAAGCTTCTGTAAAGCAAAGGACACAGTCAGCAAGACAAAATGGCAGCCTATAGAATGGGAAAAGATCTTCACTAAACCCAGATCAGACAGAGGTCTGGTCTCCAAAATATACAAAGAACTCAAGAAATTCGTCATCAAAAGAACAAGTAACCCAATAAAAAAGTGGGGTACAGACCTAAAAAGAGAACTCTCAACAGAGGAATCTAAAATAGCTGAAAGGCACTTAAGGAAATGCTCAACATTTTTAGCCATCAGAGAAATGCAAATCAAAACAACTCTGAGATTCCACCTTACACGTGTCAGAATGACCAAGATCAAAAACACGGATGACATCTTATGCTGGAGAGGTTATGGGGTAAAAGGAACATTCCTGCCTGCTGGTGGGAGTGCAAGCTGGTACAGCCCCTTTGGATATCAGAATGGTGATTTCTCAGAAAATTAGAAAAGAACTTTCCTCAAGACCCAGCAATACCACTTTTTGGTACATATTCAAAGGATGCTCAATTGTACCACAAGGACATGTGCACAAGTATGTTCATAACAGAATTGTTTGTCATAGCCAGATCCTGGAAACAACCTAAATGCCCCTTGACTGACTGAAGAATGAATAAAGAAGATGTGGTACATTTACAGAATGGAGTACGCAGTGGGAAAAATGATGACATTTGAAATTTGTGAGCAACTGGATGGATCTAGAAAGCATCACATTGAGTGAGATAACTTAAACCAGAAAGACAATTATCATATGTACTCACTTGTAAGTGGCTTTTAGACATAAAGTAAAGAAAACCAGCCTATAATTTACAATCACAGATAACGTAGACAACAATGAGGACCCTAAGAGAGACATACATGGGTCTAATATACATGGGAAGTAGAAAAAGACGAGGTAAGATCTAAGTAAACTGGGAGCATGGGGACCATAAGAGAGTAGAAGGGGAGGAGAGAGGCAGGGAGGGGAGCGGAGAAAAGTGTAGAGATCAATAAAATCAATAAAAAAGCTATTACATCAGAAGGGTCTGTTTTCTGAATCAAGAGAGAGTTGACTGTAGAGGAAGACGTTGTCTGCGAGGACATCGTTCTTTTGGGGCGGTAAGTTCATCAAACCTGTAATTGTTGATGCTGTGCACTTAGTCACAGGCCTTCAGAATAGTCAAGCAGAAAGTGACCTCACACAGGAGGGAACCACAGCCATCTTAATGCCGTCTGCTGGTAACGACTTAAAAAAGCAAAAAAACAAAACAAAACAACAATAACAAAAAGCCAGACAGAAACTTTTTGAAACTTTACCTGGATCCAAGGCCTGAATCACTCAAACTGATTCTGTGGTCATTTCCCAGACTGAGACACCAGATGAGGCAAGCGCTGGGCTTTGACCAGCCCATCCGGGCAAAGGCCTACTTTATCGTGATAGGCTAGCATGTTCTCAAGAAGTGTCCAGGAAATACGGTCATCCCTTGGTGTCTGTATGGAATGGTTCCCGCATTCCTAAGGATCCTCCAGTCCCTCACGTGAAATGGCATGGTATCTGTGTAGGATCTGATTCTCCTGCAGCAGGCTTCCATCCCCTGTAGGATCTGCATTCTCCTGCGGGCTCTCATCACCTGTAGGTAGATGACTTCCGGCACCTAATGCAACCTAAAACTACATAAAGAGCTGTTATACCACATTGGTTAGGGAGCAATGACAAGGAACGCTGTACACGTTTAGTGTTGATGCAGACACTGGAGGTAGTTGTCTAATGCACAGACACAGAACCAGTGATATGATGGAGGTCTTACTGTAGTAAGGATGCCACTGGCAGCATCTGCCAGAAACTGGAGGGATGGACCGAATCTGCTGGCTGCTCTGGACATACTTTGGTATCTGTTCTCATCCTTTACCATAGATGTCCTTGAATGCTTTATTGATTTTTAACTTAGTAATGATTAGGATAATGTTTTTTAAAATAATGCGTTTCTTTTTCTAAGTGAGATGTCACTGCTGAGCAAGTGCTCCACATATTCCTGATACAAGAATGTGGTATTCCTGAGGGCCGTCTGCTCTGGCAAGACATAGCAACTCCAGCTACACCGTGAGCCAAGGTGCCTTGGGTCATCTTAGCCCTGCTGGCAATGCTGAGGATTTCAGCTAAACCATGAGCTAAGGTGTTTTGGCTCATCCACAGCCCTGCTGGCAATGCCGAGGATCCCAAGGGGGCACTCAGCGCTCCTTCATGCCTCTGTGAACCGAGGGAGCCTGTTAGCAAGGCTGGGATGTATTTCACAGGCCGGGTCTTCTCTCATTAACTTTCCTTGAAAGCATGTAGTTCATCAGCGTGTGTGTGTGTCAGGGGCATGCTTCTATTTTCTGTGCAATGAAAATACTTGTCTCTTAATTAATTACCTCAAGTTCACACACTATTAATGATCAATTTTCTGGGCTTTCTGGCTAATTGAACTGAATGACTTCTCTTCTCTGAAGGAAAACAATTGTTTGAATAATGTGTTCATTGCTCACTGGGCTGAGATGTGAGGACTCCCTTATACACGGCAGCAACCCTCCCGACATCACTATTCCCACTGTGAGGACCCCCTTATACACGGCAGCAACCCTCCCCACATCACTATTCCCACTTCACTCATTGGCTTTGAAAAGGAAGGATCAGGCCTTTTATGTCTGGGAAATCACTTAAGCCATAGATTGTAAGGTTCTCTCTGACTGCCTGTACGAGAGCCCAGAGAGAGAATGCTGGCACAATGTGTGTGTGTGTGTGTGTGCGTGTTTGGTGTGCATATGTGGGTTATGTGTGTGTGCACACATGTGTGTGATATGTGTATGCACATGAGCATATATGCGTGTGTGTATGTGTGTGTGGTGTGTGGTGCTGTATGTATGGTGTGTGTGCATGTGTGTGTGATGTGTATGTGTATGGTGTGTGTGTGGTGTGTGTATGCATGTGTGTGGTGGTGTGTGTGCGCATGTGTGGGTGTATATGCAAATCTGTGGTGTGTGTGTTCATGTGTGGACTGTATGATGTGTGGGGTATATGTATGGGTGGGTTGTGTTTGTGCATGTGTATAGTTGTGTGTGTGCATGTGTGTGTGCGTGTGTGGTGTATGTTCTCGCATGTGTGTATGGATGTGTGTGGTGTGTGTGTGCATATGTGTGCATGCATGGGTGTGTGGTGTATGTTTTCGCATGTGTGTGTTTGTGTGTGGTGTATGTTCTCGCATGTGTGTGTTGTGTGTGTGTATCTGTGTGTGTATTTTTAGCATTTATTGAGCAACCACACACTTCAGCAGCAAAGCTAGCAGGGATAGCAATGCACGTTTAGTTTTGTGATGAATACATGTAGTTCTTGTTCAATTGGGAAAGCCATTCCCCGCTCCCTCATCTTAAACTGACTTTAACCTTCTCATTGAATCTCAGACTTCAGCAATCCTCTTGCTGGTTCGAGGCAGTTCAGTTGGTAAAGCATCAAAGTTCTAACAATACTAGTTGTTACGTTTACTTGCAGGCACACTCGAGCAAAGGTCTGTGGTCATGCCTCTTTCAGGACACACTTTTGCCTTTGGAGAACTTTTGCCAGACCCTACAGTCACATTAATAACATGCCTGCATCATTTAAGATACTGTGCTCAATCTGCTATCATACTGTGTACTCAGCCTGTTTGAACTGCCTTGGAGACAGCAGTGTAACCAATCTCGCTGTGCCTTAGATCCCCCCCATATATATACATTTACAACCTGAGCTAACTGCATAGCTTCAATCTTAAATGATGTACTCCTCTGTACCCCTAACTGGTTATAACCATTGTTATACTCATCCATACCCCTAACTGGAGAACGTATTTGAGTTGTAACCATTTGCTGAAAATCGCCAACACGTTGGAAGCAACCTTAAATAAGAGATATTCCGTGAATGTTGGAAGCAAATGTGGATACAGCTTCATATGTTTTACATACGTTTGCTGTTTTGCATGCAATTCTGGGTCATTTGGGGTCAAAAAGGTATATTCTTCCCTTGTTAGCTCTGTGGAAGATTTCTGTAGAAAAATATTCCTCATTCCTTCCCCTACTATGTTTTCTGTGCTGTTCAGTAAATATAGAACAAAGTCCTCTGTCAGGGACAGGTGACACTGATGGACCACCAACCACAGACTACAGAGCAAAGCCCTCTCTCAGGGACAGGTGACACAAATGGACCACCAACCACAGACTACAGAGAGAAGCCCTCTGTCAGGGACAGGTGACACAGATGGACACCAACCACAGACTACAGAAGATCCAGGCAGCAGAGATGGACCATCAATCACAGACTAGAGAAGATAAAGGGAGAGAAGTGAGGATTTCAAATTTAGGTTTACTCTCGGTCTTAATGACTCCAAGAGGAAATCTCTTTTCATTCCTTAATGACATATTGATGAACTTCGGTGAATTTTTTATACCCTGGGTCGTCACCTTAATGCATTATTGAAGTAAACCTCAATTCTTTGACCTGGTATGTGTCATATCAACCTAAAAAGCTCTTTTATTATTTCTTCTCATCTGAAAAAAATAAGGTGAAGAAGAAACTAAGGAAGATGTTCCAACATCATCGGCCTCTGGCCTCCACATGCACTTACATGGGAGAGCACGCGAGTACATACATGAGCATGTGCATGCACACACATGTAATACACACTCAGATGCCCTTTATTATATTTTTTCAGCTCCAAATTTTTGTTCGGTTATATTGGACAATTCTAGTCTTTTGTTGATATTCTAATTTTATTTATTATTTAAATTTCACTTGTCACCTTTAGCTTTTTTGTGCATCTCTTAGAAGGTAGAGTCTCATGGTACTTGGCTGGTTTTGAATTTGCTGTGTAGACTTGGATGACCTGGATATTGTGATTCTACCTGTCTCTACTCCCCATTGTTAGGATAACAGAATGCCTCCACACTTGGTTTATACAGGACTGGGGGTGGGTGGGCTTGAACCCAGATTTTCATGCGTGCAAGGTGTGAACTTTGCCAACCGGGCCACATCTCCAGGCATGTTTTGCAGACAGACATTTCTGAGGCACTTCCTCTGCTGATCAGCTGGGTGTGCTTGACTTTGAAGGTCAGCTTGGGACAGGAGCCTTAGTAAGTGTGAATTTGCTTGATCGTATGTACAGCATTTTCAATTTCCTGGTGTGCATGGCTGCTTTTGAAGAGCTTACATTCCTAAGGAGAGAACGTTCCTTGTAAAGGTTTAAGTGGGCATGGGGACAGAGAGATGGGGAATGGAAGAGGGTAGTGGGTGGGATAACTTAAAGTGAGGATGTATGAAGAAGTCTAATGGAAATCTACTAGTTTATAAATTAATAAAGATACTATACACACACACATACACACACACACACACACACACACACACATATATATATATTACATAACATTTTAGTCTAAACAGAAGTACCCTGTGTGGCAGGCCTTCTTTGGGGCATCAATGAGCTCACAAATAAAGTCACAAAGACTTAATATTAGTTACGAATGCTCCGCCTTTTCTTATGCTTGTCTAGTTCTTATAACCTCATCTAGCCTGTTTCTCTTCATCTACGTTTTGCCTTGGGACTCTTTACCTTCTTTTCACTATGTATGTCTTACTTTCAATGCTTCCTCCATGTCTGGCTGACTGTTGGCTGATGGGTCCCAGACAGCTTCCTCATTCTCTCAAGCATAAATTGTTCCTACTACTTATTCTACCTGTCAGCCCCGCCTACCCCTTTACTGCCTAACTATTGGCCATTCAGCTTTTCAGTAGACCAATCAGGTGCCTTAGGCAGGCAAATCAACACATCTTTACATCATTGAACCAATGTAACATAAACAAATGTAACAATCTTTACATTGTTAAAGTAATATTCTACCACAACTCTGCATGGTTAGGATAGCAATGTTGCTCTCAGAAGACATGGATTATTAAATTAAAATCTCAGTGCCAGTCACAGGATATTGCCCTTTAAGTTATTGTTGAGGGAGGGACACAAAAATAACACAGGCTGCCGACATTGTTCTGGGTTGTCCACCCCAGAACTTGTTGATAAGACCCTATTACTGAAGACACCATGCACTCTGAATGCAGGCCATACAGAAATTAACCTTGACTGACCAGGAAAGCATTTTTCTGCTAGGGAACATTCTTTGTACACTGTAAATATACAAATATTGTTCACATTGTTAATAAAAAGTTGATTGGGCAGGAAGAGATTGGGGGAGACAGCCTGATACAGAGAGAATGAATAATGGGAAGAAGGTCAGAGTCAAAGGAGTCTCCAGCAGACACAGAGAGAAGCAAGATGGGCATGCTGTACTGAGAAAAGGTACCAAGTCACATGACAAAGTGTAGCTAAGAAATATGAGTTCATTTAAATGTAAGAGTTAGCTAGTAGCAAGCCTGAGCTACTGACCAAGTGTTTATAATTAATATTGTGTCTCCACGTAGATTATTTGGGAACTGGCAGGTGGGAAGGAAACGTCCGCCAACATTTTCCTGGTTGCTGGCTTACATAGTGACCGAAGGAGCTATGCAGAATTGCTAGGGGAGAAAAGATATCTACAGCCTTAACTGACATTAGATCTTGCATGCGACAATACTGACCTTCTGTGAAGACTGTGCCCACTGTTTGCAGTAGTGGCCTGACTATTACAGGAGTAACCAACTGCTTTCCAGATGGATTTGAGGCCTGCATCACAGGAGAGACTACATACCATGTATCATAGGCCTGCTCAAAAGTCCATGACTGGGAAAAGGATAGGCCCTGGATGGGCAGAGTACTCATTGTTGCTATGATGACTGGTCCCATTGCAAACAGCCTTCTAAATATTTATGCTCACATCCTTGGATCTGTGAGCTCTCAACTCTGGTCAGAGAAGCTTTTTCTTACAGTGGGCAGTGGTTTATGTGGAGAATCATAACTGGTTGAGGTACCAAGTCTAGGTAGCTGCGAGTGCTTAGCTGTGGGTGAGCTCTTTATGTTAACTTCCTCCCATCTGTGGCTCAGGGAGCATTTCGGAAGACCAGGTGGTGTGAGTATAAGAGCAGGATGGATGGGGAGAAGGGCAGTGGAAAGCTGACTTCTGGATGTGACATGATTGTCGCACAGATAACTCAGGGGCTGTGGTCACCTGCACAAGGCCGGTACAATATCAAGTCAGTAAGAACTGCAGCATGGGGGCTGGAGAGATGGCTTAGAGGTTAAGAGCACTGCCTGCTCTCCCAAAGGTCCTGAGTTCAATTCCCAGCAACCACATCATGGCTCACAACCATCTGTAATGAGGTCTGGTGCCCTCTTCTGGCCTGCAGGCATACACACAGACAGAATATTGTATACATAGTAAATAAATAAGTATTTTCTTAAAAAAAGAACTGTAGCACGGGTGGCAGAGGGACCTGGGAGCACTCACTCCTGGGCATAGGAGCTGGCAGTTGGTGATTGCTGAAGAGAGGCAGAAGTCACTGGATGCAGGGGGTTATTAATAACAGAAACACAGGCAGGTCATGGAAATAGGAAGGAGAGGGAGGAGAAATCTCTAGAGGAAGGTGGAGGGAGGCAGTGGTGGACTGATACACTGCACACATGCGTACAATGTCAAAGATGAAATAAAAATATTATTTAAAAAAGACTCGGTAAAGGCAGTAATACTGCAAGCTTATACATTCTAGGCCACCCTCTCTTTAAAAAAAGAGTAAAAGGAAGTTTTTAAAATATTAACAGTAAGGATTGCTGAATCCTAAAATTAGGCACAATGGTTTAATTTGTTATCACCTTTTACAGTCTCCAAATTACTCAAAATAAGTATAGGCACATGAACTTTTCGCTTATATCTCCTTATTCACTGTGACAAAACAAAAGCCTGTGTGCATACATGTGTGTGTATATATGTATGTCCATGTCTGCGTGCATATGTGTGCGAGGGTCTGTGCATGTGAGTGTCTGTGTGTGCATGTGTGTGTATAAATGTATGTCTATGTCTGCATGTATATATGTGCGAGTATCTGTGTATGTACATGTGTGCTTATAGATGTATGTCTGTGTGTGTATGTGTGCGAGTGTCTCTGTGTGTACATATGTGTGGATAGATGTATGTCTGTGTGTATATATGTGCAAGTGTCTGTGTATGTGTGTGTCTGTGTATGTGTGCAAGTGTCTGTGTGTGTGCATGTGTGTGTATAGATGTGTGTCTGTGTCTACATGTATATGTGTGCAAGTGTCTGTGTATGTGTGTGTGCATGTGTATATGCATGCTTATGTGAATGTGTATATGTGTGTGAATATGTGTGAGAGTTTATGTGTATGTATG
>JABTXL010001975.1:2153824-2184502 GCA_025134845.1 Neodon shergylaensis | reverse complement strand
GTGAATATGTGTGAGAGTTTATGTGTATGTATGTGTATATGTGTGTGTTTCTTTTCACATGATTGATAACTACAGGCAGAGAGTAGGTTATTTGATCAAGGTCCTTGCAAGGTTCAGCTTTCCCAGAAGTACTATGTAAACACTCAGGCAGCAGAAGGGAGCAGCTTGATACTAACTGGCACACTGGGACATGCCCATAAATGTACCAGAAGACCTCTGAATCAGTTATGGGAGATGGGAGAGTCAACTCATGCTGTGGGACAATGGTCTGTACCCTGCCCACTTGTATTATTTTTAATAAAATGCTCATTAGCTGGTAGCCAGGCGGGAAGTATAGGCAGGGCGACCAGGCAGGAAATAGAAGCAGGGCAACCAGGCAGGAAATAGAGGCAGCGTGATGAGAACAAGAGAATTCTGGGAAGAGGAAAGGTCAGCCTACAGTCATTGCCCAGACACAGAGGAAGCAAGATGAGAACGCCTTGCTGATGAAAGATACCAAGCCACATGGCTAACACAGACACGAATTATGGGCTAATATAAGTTATAAGAGTTATAAGAAGTCTGAGCTAATAGACCAACCAGTTTATAACTAATGTAGACCTCTGTGTGATTTCTTTGGGGCTGAATGGCTGCAGGACCGGGCGGGACAGAAGCCTCAGTCAACAGACTCATATAACTTCTCTAGTCAGTTTGAGTTGCAAAAGCTTGCTAATTATTTAATGTCTCAGGCAATCTTCTTCTACTTTCCCTTCCTTTAGACCAGCCATTTATTTAAATGTATACAGGTGTCTTGTCTGATTATATCTGTGCACCATGTGTGTGCCTGGTACCCTCAAAGGTCAGAAGAGGGCATTTGGGTCTCCTAAGACTGGAGTTACAGATGGTTATGAGCTGCCATGTCGGTGTTGGGAATAGAATCTGGGTCTTCTGAAAGAGAAATCATTGTGCTTAACCAACCGAGCCATCTTGCCAGCTCCCATACCAAGAGCTCCCAAGAAATCTCCCTAATGCTTCTATCCTGACGCTCCCTTGTCTTTAACGGTGCCTGTGAGCAGGGTTCTTGGGCACGTCTGTTCTCCAAAGGAAATGGTGCGGGGTGAGCACAGAAGACACACACGTGTTCTAGGCAGACTGTTTCCTTGTGATATGGTAGGTGCCGTTAGACACAGTTCTCCACAAGACAAGAGTCGTACTGTCCACAGCTCAACTAAATGCCTATGTGAGAAAGGGCAAGTAGACTTACATTTCTTAAATTTCTTCTTTGGTGTCATGTGTTCGTTTTTTTATTACTGTTGCTCCTCTAGGTGGATGTTTCATGGTGGCCAGTGTAAACGGAGACTGTGCCTTCATTTCCTGGCTTCCGAGACCCAAATAATCACACAGAAATTATATTAATTACAACACTAGCCAACAGCTGGGGTGTATTCCTACCTCGCTCTTATACCTTAAATTAACCCATTTCTATTAATCTGTGTATTTCCATGAGGCTATGGTTTACGGGTAAGGTTCCGGCGTCTTTCTCCTTCCGCAGTTACATGGCGTCTGCTTGACTTTGCCTCCTTTCCTCTTCTATCTCTGCTTGGATTCCCCGCCTTGCTATTCTCTGCCCTGCCATAGGCCAAAGCAGCTTCTTTATTCATCGATGGTAATAAAACACATTCACAGCATACAGAGGGGAATCCCGAGAGGAATCCCGCTGCAGGCCACCACACCTCTGTATGATACTGGCTCCAGAAGAAAAGGAGTGCGGCAGAGTGTAAGGTTAATTAGGTGAGAATACGACTTCTTTAATCTCTCATGAAAACACCTTTTACTTCGTGTGTGCACGTGGCTCTTCCTCCACTGGACACTCTGACATAGCAAAGGGGCATCCTAGCCAGGGCCACCTTGTGCTTTGTTTCAATAGCGGCTGATAGGCCATGTTCCCTGGCAGCCATTCTGCCCGAGTGAATATATCCTGATCTCAGGAGACAGACTTTTCTACCTAAAAAAGAGACCCACTGGACGCTAACTTTTTTTTTTTTGGTGAACAAATTTGCTTTATTGAACTTACTTACAGGAATAAGGATGAAGGATGATTTACAGAAACAAAAATGACTCAAAGACAGTTGCATCGTCAAAGTCCATCTTAGCATGGGTGACACTTCACCAAAGCTGGGAACGTGGAACACACTACCTAGCCTGTAGGCAGCTCAACAGATGGGAGAGCATCCTTTCCAGGTGGCTCAGTTCATTTTTGCCTCTTCTAGGAAGTTCTGTTGTTCTCTGCTTCATTGGACTTGGCTTGTCTGTGAATCCTCTTTGAAACTTGTGTTGTTTGAGTGACTCTCAGCAAACTGTTTTGCTTATTATTTTCAAGTTAAAATTTTCCATGCAGCCAGGCGGTGGTGGCGCAAGCCTTTAATCCCAGCACTCGGGAGGCAGAGGCAGGCGGATCTCTGTGAGTTTGAGACCAGTCTGGTCTACAAGAGCTAGTTCCAGGACAGGCTCCAAAACCACAGAGAAACCCTGTCTCGAAAAACCAAAAAAAAATTTCCATGCAATATATTTTGATCATGTATTTCTGTTCTCCAACTCTTCTCTGATTCTCCTTACTGCCCTACCCACCCAACTTTATGTTTTCTCTCCCCCCATATTTTTCTTTTTAAAAAAATAGAAAAATAAGAAACAAAAAAGTTACAAAAAATGAAAATTCAAAACAAAAAAGAAACCAGTAAGACAAAAAATTGCCAAAATCAAAACAAAAGTTCCACAAAAATATCAGTGTTGAGTATGGGTTCCATCTCATGGAGTGGAACCACTTAAATTCAACCAGAGAGTGATTGTTAACTTCCACAGTGTTTGTACCACTATGGCACCTCCCAAGCAGATCACTGTGGTAGCTCAGTGATATTAATGATAACTTTCTTCTCCAGTTGTATGTGGAGTGCCTTTCAGTCGGGGCAAAGCTTCTAGTTAGGCACAGATTGACTTCTCTGTGTTTGATGATGTAAGTATTGTCTTCAACAATAGGGCCTTACCATCAGATTGCAGAAAGCAAACAATAGCATTGGATGCTAACATTTTTACATGATGGAAATGGCTAAGGGGAGCCCCAAAGGATCGGTCCCCTTGCAGACGGTCTCTCGTGTGAGAGCTCCTTTCTTCTTTGGATCTGCATAAAGCCAGAGAGGGTCCTCTGTAGCTGTCCCTAAGTTCCATGATTCCACTGCTCAGAGAAAACTGTGGCCCACAGATTTCATTTGTCTCTGAACTGAGAACACCATTCCAGCAGGGATCACTCTGCCTTGGTGATTCTGGTTCCTTCCCTGTCTTTTCCAGGACCCATTCACCTTTGGCCCAGTTCAGCTCCAGCTCCAAAGACCTGTGTTTTAAGGAAGACACGCCTCTGCTCTGGAATTCCTCACAGAACAAAAGGTGAGTTCTTCATCCTTTTTATGAAATGATTAACTTTCTGGAAAATATCTGTGGTCCTGAGAGTTGTTTGTCCCACAGATGATGGAGAATTCTTCCTGAGATAAGAACTTTGACTTGGCTTGTTGGCTCTCTGCCAGATCCTTGAGAGTCCATTATGGCAGACACTTGCGGTTTGTGATCGCATGCCGTGGTTTGTGAATTTTCAAGAGGCTTTGGGCATAACCCTGGAATGATGACCTCACATATGTGCACACCCATGCGTGAACACAATTCTGACAGGCTGCCTCCTTGATCCATAGGCTTAACCTTTCTCCGTAGGAATATCGCTCTTACTCCTTTCCTAAGAACAGCCGAAAGCAAACATTCCACACATTGCTTTGAATTACTTGCTCAACTATTAAGAGCTGTCGCATTTCAAATGTGCAGTTCACTACAAAACCAATGCACAAGCATTTGTCCGGCTCCTGGGGTACACAGACTTGACTTGGGTGTCGGCGGGGGCTCATGCTGGAGACCAGAGCAAGCTGAAGCCAAAACTCAAGGCAACTTTGCTTATGAGATGTTTCTTTTCTTCTGCATGAAGTGAATTAAGATAGGTGGGCTTACCTGGCAATCAACCCCGTGAGCTCCAATAATGACCAGCCCGGCAAGATGCCCATTGGTGCAAATGACACAAGTTTCCTGGGGTAACAGTAACTTTCTGTTTAAGTTTAAGGCCTACTCCACAGGAGAGGACCATACCTGGTACTGTAAGCCTGGCCAAGACCCCATGACTGGGATGGTCATACATACCCTACTCCAGTCATTTGGCTAAAAACAGACACAGCCTCCAACTGCCTTCTAAGTACTTATCCTTTGACCCATGGATTACTGTGGTTTTCGCCTCACATCAGAAGCTTCTTTTATAGAATAAATGAGGATTTCATACAGTGCAATCTGATCCCATTCTCCTCCTTTCTCCCAGCATTCCCCAGACCCACACTCTCTTCCTTACCTACTCAATTTTTTTTCTTCATTAAAAACAACAATCCAACATCAACAACCCACTGAGTCCAGTTTGTGCTGCTCATACATGCCTCACTGTGTGACCGTCCACAGAACACAGAGAAATCAGTCTGGTAAAGGCTGGAAGCTTTGTCCCTACTGGCTAGCTTTCATAGTGCTGGAAGGTTCGATACACACTGCAAGAGGAGCAAAGACATTATCAATCTCACGCAGCGGTGAACCCCAAAAACTACTATAATGATTACTCTAGCAAGAAAAGCCAGTTAAAGCCTAGAATAAGTTGCTGAGGAGTGCTCAGTCACCAATGGGACGTCTCTGTGCCTCCCTCCTCCCAACATTCAGGGAGCATTATAGAAGAGGAAGGAATCAGAGGCTGGGGAGAACCATTTCAAAATACTGTCTCCTGGATGGTGCAGTACTATTGAAGTGATTCATGACAGTTTTGGCTGCCTGCAGAAGATCTGCATAAGATCAAGCTAGTCTGTTCCCACATGGAGGAGGGAGGTTCATGAAGTTACAACTCTAACTGAGAACTTTTGACAGTTGATGGCTTCTGGGGGAGGAAGAGTCAGTTTTCTTAAGGGGCATGGCCTCTCACGGGTTGCCATGCTCCAGTGGATAGATCTACATCTATCAACACATGAGAAGCAATAATTGGAATCAGTGGGTTATAAAGGAAAAATGATGATATAAAGTTAAAAGGGGGATTGCGGAGAGTTCTGAGAATTTGGAAGGTAAGTAGGCAGTAGATATAGTCAAAATACATTGTATACATAGCCAGGATTATTTCACAGAGAAACCTTGTCTTGAAAAACCAAGAAAAAAATACATTATATACATGTGTGAAAGCTCTAAGACTGTATAAATAAAATGAAAACTTAAAAATTAAAGATTTTATTTGGCTGTAGGGAAACTTTTTTGTCTACTTTTTTTTTAATAACCACATTGCCTCTGTTACAATTTCAATTTGACTAATCGTTTGTCACAAAACCTCAGCTGTTTGTAATTTTATGGAAGGACCCATTTCAGAGCATCAGGGACAATGGCACAGGGTTGGAGCATGCACCACACCTGCTCTAACATGGCAGTCACTCGTCACACGCGATGGTTCAGCTTCAGCCCTTCTGGTTGTACTGGGGTCTCTGGAGCACACGGGGAGAACTCATTTCCACTCCTCAGAAAGCACCAATGCCCAGCACTGCCTCACGCAGGACAGACAGCAATGGGCTTCTTTTCCTTAAAGAAAGCAGTTTCTTTAATTAAGAAGCTACAGTTGTGTTTTTTCCCCAACAATGAAGAGGAAGATTATCCTATTCTTCATGGATGGACATTTCCCAGTCATAAAATCAGCTGAAAGATAACTATTTCCAATGTCACTTAGCATGGCTACTACATTGTGGTTAAGCCAACCTGATGTCTAGCTCTAGGTTTTTCCTTAAGAATAAGATGATTATTATTATTTTTTATGTGAACAAGTCTTAAAACCATGATGTATCGAGAATCCCAATGCCGGGCTAAATGATGGTGCGACACCGGATCTCAGCAATGGTTAATAATAAATTGTCATCACAAGAGCATTTCGTGATTAATATCAAGGCTCTCTTTTGGTTCAACCTTTTAAGGGTCAAGTATACCCGCCCTGAAGGCTCCCAAGCATTCAGCTGTTGGAGGGAGAGAGCCGCTTGTTGGTTCCTGGCTACTCAGCCCTGAAATAATCACACAGAAACTGTATTATTTAAAACACGGCTTGGACCATTAGCTCTAGCTTCTTATTGGCTAACTCTTACATATGAATTTAACCCCTTTCTAGTAATCTGTGTATCGCCATGTGACTGTGGCTTATGGGGTAAAGTTCCTACGTCCATCTCTGGAGGCTACAGAGCTTCTCTCTGACTCTGCCTTCCATCGACCTTTTACAAGGCGGTTTCTTTATTCATTAACCAATAAAAGTAACACATAGACAGAAGGACCTCCCACGCCATTCAGCTATAAAGAAAATGAGGTGTTCCCACAACATTTAGGTCAGAGTCTGCGATTCCTTTCCCTTTGCCCTTGTAAACATAATCCCGCCTCGAACCTTTTGTTAGCTGATGCTGACATTGTTCATCCTCTTCGACACTGCCCAGTGCTGCTGTGTGGGAAAGCAGATGGACCATTTTCCTACAGTCCACTATGGGAAGAGGAAAACTGAACACAGATCGCCCTGTTGCAGGACTCGTGGAGTCCTAGTGACCACTCGCACACACTCAGAGAAAAGGCCATAGTGGAAGGAGCCTGGCCTGGCCTGAGCCAGAAGCAGCTAAACCAACTAAATCTCCTACAGGCCTGCTATTCATTCTGAAGACCAAACAGCCCCACAAAACTTTAGTCAAAAGCCCTGTGACGTCAAGAAAGATATGTTGCCAGAAATACGAGACAATGCCACCATGTCTGTGGTCCTGTCTCATTGCTGGGACAAGATGCTTGACAAAGCAGCCTAAGGATGGAACAGGGTTCATTTCGCCTCACAGTAACATTCATCGTGGCGGCAAAGTCACGATGACAGGAACGTGGGGCCGCTGGTCACATTCACCTGTGGTCAAAAAGCAGAAAGAGATGAAGGCTGGAGCGCCGCCAGCATCTCCTTTTTATTTAGTGGGGGATTCCAGTCCACTGAATGGGGCTGCCCCCACTCGGGTGGCTCGTCCCGGTTTAATTGACCCAGTTGAGAACCTCTCCCATAGACATGCTCAGAGATTTGTGGCCTAGGTGACACCAATTTCTTTTAAAGACCAGCACTGATTTAATCACATTTTGTACCTCACAGCTGAGGCGAAATCTTGTATTTGAGGGTGATAATATTTCAGGAAATATAGACATAGTTTTTTTTTTCTCCTTTCCAGGTCACAGTTCATGCCTCCTCATCTCCCAGAGTTCATAGCCACTGAAGATTCTTGGGAAAATGGCCTCACTGCCTGGGAACAAAGATGCGTGTTGGGCAAAGAGGTTGCGGATATGTCTACGTTGACCTCCTCAGAGAAGGGGGGTCTTGCAGGCAGTGTCCACCTCAGAGTTCACGTCTCCACACTGGGGTAGGTGGATGTGGAGATACAGCTTCAGCAGTGGATAGGTGGCGGCAGGTGGCTTTCTGTTTGCCCTGAGGCCTTGCACCTTCCGGAAGTGTAAGGTTTAGAGGAGGAGGCAGATTTCCTATTCAGGTTACACTTATACTTCAACACTATCTACCCTTTCCGAGGCCACAGGAGACACATGGCTCAGCCCTGCAAAATCAGCAGGGTACCGGCCAAGTCACAAGGAAGCCTGATGAGAAACCCAAGTGACCTACATCTTCTATTCATCCTAAGCAGGCATCTTCTTGACAAATCATTGGTTTAGGGATCCCTGTGGTGTTTTGGAATTTACTGCCTTGCAGAATTCAGTGGGCATGGATGAAGGAATGTGTGTGGAAGGGCTAAGAGTCCCTTCCGGCCTCTGGAGCTGCCCACATAAGAGTGTCCAGATATTTTAGCTTATTTGTTGGCTTTCCTTCTTCACACACATATTTATTTAAAGTTCTTCTTAGGTCAAAGTGTTTGAAAGCCCAGTTCCAAGGAAAGACGAGAGCTTGAGTGCTAAAGCCAGTAGTCCCCGTTAAGACTGGAAGTGGCCCAGGGACAATGGCAAGGCTGTGTGCGGCTGTGCCGTTACCTCCTGTGACATGACCTCCCTCTACTCTGTTGCCCCCTAGGGGCTTACACAAAGGTGATGTGGGCATGCCCAAGCTGAGCGAGAAAGTGCCACCAAGGTATCCAGTACTGGTGCTGTGTCACTGTGTGTGTGGATTAGTCTTTTCTGAAGATACCAGGAAGGCTGATGTCTCAGTGGGAGGCCTCAGTGTTTGCTCTATGCTCATAGAACCCATCTGCCAAGTCATTACCAAGCCAGCCTATCGATTCTCCCAACACTTGCAACAGTTACGCAGAGGGCTAGTGGCTGGAATCCTTTCATCTTGATCATGACCTGTCTCTTTCTCATCTGTCCCCCTAAACACCCTAACCACTGGCAGCCTCTTTATCATGACTGCTTTCAGCTCTCCTCTTAGGCCTAATAGATGCTTGGCTCACGGATCTGTTCTGAAATTATCTGAATCATAAAAGTATATGTTCGGAGATCTGGCTACGTGGGTCACTCTAAGTATCGCTCTCCATCTGACTGTTTATAGTTTCAGAGGTTGGCATGGCATCAACTGTCTCAGAGTGAAGTAACTTTCCATTCAGTGGTTTGATCATCTGTGATTCCTGCTTCAATGCTCTTTATACCACAGTGACTCAATAGATAGGGTATTTATCGGTGATAATGCAGTCAGAAGACAAATGAGGGAAGAGTGGTTTATTACTTGGCAGCAAGTAAGGAAGACAGGAAGACACCAGGCAGCTTTCAAAGCAGTGACCCAAGTAAATCAAACACAGGGCTTCATCAGGGCAACAGTAACACTGTCGCCAAGCAAGACTCACCTTATAAATGCCTCTGACTGGAGGTTCCTCTCCAGCATGGCACTTGGTTGTAGGTAGTCTACCAGAGATGGCCACTCACACTTTACAACCAACTGAGAGTCTTTATTCTAGCCAGCCGGGACCAAAGCAAGTACTGGGGGTCCCAGGCTTGGCTCTGAGTGTCCAGAACATGAGGTTTGATTTGAAGGCAGAAACGAAGTCCTGGCATCTCACTCTGCATCTTCATGGTGGCGGAGGGGCTTTGTGTAAGCAAGCAGTTCGACAGAAGCCAAGCTAAGCTGTTAGCTGCAGGGGGGTTGCACAAATGGGCAAAGGTAAGTTAGCTCACATATCCTGACTTTGGGTTCCTAGACCAGAACTGGGTAATTTGCCATGGGAGTTTGCATCAAGGAGGTCAGATTCTAGTTCTCTTTGAAATGACAAGCATACAAGATGGAAGAACTTCTGCACTGTCTTGTCCTGCCATAACTTCACTGGCATGCTTCCTTAACATCACCTGCTCAACACACACTTCTAGACAAGGAACTCCTCTGGGCAGAGACTACAATAAAATATTTTGATTGTTAACTTTGTTTTGCTCATCTCACCTGTCTTTGTGAGTGTCTGCTTCCTTATTGGTTTCTCAAAAAGACTTACCTACAACCAAAAGCAACTTCAGAGGCATGTTTAGTCATCTGCTCACAGATGTCATATACTTCAGCTTTCTGCAAGCATACATTACCCTGAAAGTACCTGTGGAGTGGCTAACTACAAGTCTGGATGGTACCAGGCATGAATGGCAAAGACATTTGCAAGAAACGTTTCATTCTGAATTGTCAGTTCTGCTGTCTGCCAGTTACATAAAGAAAAAAAATAGTACACCTAGGATACCTCAATTATATTTCATAGCTTTAAGAACAAATGCTATTTAGATTCCCACTGAAGGAAGAGCTGTTGAAACACAATTTGGAAATGTGAAATGATTATTTGTTCAATTCATTTAGTCTAAGAGAATGCAAAAGAAAAGTTTACCATTTTCAGATTTCCAGAATGGTTTTCTAACACATAGGGAACTTAGCTAGTGAACACAATAATAACAAGCCGTCCCATCATATTATACCTTCCGCTTCCTTCATATCTCAGGCAGATGCTGCTACCGTGCGTGGCTCAGGGCCCTCCTTTTCTTTTGCAGGTGCTGCGTGCGGTGGATGAAGGTCACGGGCTTGTTTGTTTTTGTGGTGGTGTGTTCTGTGAGTACCAGTATTTCCCAGAGCTGCTATTGGATCAGTGTGGGTGCTGGGGGGTCTTCCTGGGTGGACACAGCCCTTGTGTGCTTTGGGATGGATGGCAGAAGGGCCTGAGACCTGGGACCTCCTGTTAGCACTGACTCCAGAGTTTCTGGACCTGAGACCTGGGACCTCCTGTTAGCACTGACTGCAGAGTTTCTGGACCTGAGGCCTAGGACCTCCTGTTAGCACTGACTACAGAGTTTCTGACCTCTTTGAAGAAGATGCCGAGTGCGGATGGACATGGCAGGTTGAGGGGTGGTGAGGAAAGGCTGCCCTTAGCAGCACTGGTTGGGCTTCCGTGTGCAGCAGGAGTCTGTGTATCTCTCTGTAAGAAGTAGTCAGTAAAAACGGTACATCTCATTCTCTCTGCCTGAATGGGGTACAGTCAGCTCTTAAGATCGGTGAGGGAGGGGCTCAGTGGTCCCCGGCACCATGAAATGCAAACAGTGGTCTTGAACTTGGGAAGACTCACAGTTTCATTATGTTAAGATTATTAATGTTCTCCTCTGTTTCCACTCATGCAACTGTGTGGTGTTGAAGCCTTTGCCGAGCAGAGATTGAGAGTCAAAGGAAGGGGTCAGGGTTCACCAGCTTTCCCTCAGGCCCCAAAGGCAGCTTGAGCTCAGTCATTAGGCTTCAGGCTTTTTAATTTGGGAAATGGACACATCTGAAAGAATTTGAGAAACTGCTTGAATTTCCGTAGTATGGCATCTTATCATTAATTTCTTTAATCACTTGAATTTAATTAATAATGTTTTTTTTTGCAATTTCCACCAACAAGCTAGCAAAGGTCACTTATTTTAAGTGAGAAAATAACTCATATACACATCTGGCAGTCTAATTTGTGGCTGGGTATTTAGGGAATATCAAAGCAAAACTTGGAAGGGCAAGTCCTTAACTGCAAAGCATCAATAATCAAGGCTCACTGTAGCTAACCCAGGACGATGAATACAAATATTTTTATGTTCTAATGCTGTTAGGTTAAGCTGGTGAAATTTCTATGCATAAACCACACCTCTGTTTTTAACAGTAGACAAAGTTATATAAGCCCTATGGTGTTCATATTATAAACATTTAATTAAATATTTTCATGGTTACAGATTTTATTCAGCCTGTATCCTGATCAAGGAAAGATCTGGCAGCTGTTGGCTATGTCACCATTGGAAAACTACTGTATCCAAAGCATGTGTGGGGTAGCAGTCACCTGTCGCCGCCGACAGGCGCAAGGCAAAGTCATTCAGAAACGATGACTCCCGTCAAAGGGTCAAGCACAAACGGTCAGAGCCAGTGTTCCTGGTACATGCACTGTTTCTTTTTTTCTTTTTTTTTTTTTAAATAAGATTTATTTATTATGTATACAGTATTCTGCCTACATATATCCTATAGGCCAGTAGAGGGCACCAGATCTTATTATAGATGGTTGTGAGCCACCATGTGGTTGCTGGGAATTGAACTCAGGACCTCTGGAAGAACAGTCAGTGCTCTTAACCTCTGAGCCATCTCTCCAGCCCCCCATGCACTGTTTCTTCGGGAGCTAGCTGGGGGACAGGAGGTCCAGGCTTCTCATCTGTCCTCTGTCCTGTGCCTCTGTCCACCCCATTCCTTAGCATTCCAGTACAGGCGATTCCTAGTGACTTGTCTTCACATTCTGGGTCTTCCTTCTGGCTGTATCGTCTGTGTGGCTGCTGTTTGTTTTTTTAACATAATATTTTTATTGACTGTTTGAGAGTTTCACATCATGAACCCTGATCACACTCACTTCCCAGGCCTCCCAGGTCTGCTCCTCTGCTCAGCTCTGCTGACCTCCTTCCCCCCCAAAAAAGAAGAAAAACAAAACAAAATCAAGCCTAATTTGTGTTGCCCATCAACTCACGGGAGCATGGTCAAGCTCCCAGTAGCCAGCCCCTAAAAGAAAATAGATGCCTTCTCTACCCCCATCCTTACCAGAAGTCATCAACTGTGATGTCCTCATCACAGTTTTTAAGAGTTTTCTTTGAAGGCTTTCTGTCTAGGCTGTCACTTTTTTAGGGTGGGATAGGGATTATCATAGAAACCTCTATGTCCCTCCTTCTCAACTGTGAGTCTGCATTCATCCATACCACTGCAATGGTAGCTTCCTTTCCCTTTCTAGTTGCTGCTTTTGTCTCTTCATTTTCTCTTGCCTTGGAATCTTCTGTTAAAAACCATCTTTAGGATAGTTGGATACTGAGTTCCACAGTTTTTAAGGGTAGAGACAGACAACATCTTAGCCTCGGTATTATTTGGAGGGTTGAGGTAAACCTGGTCAGAAGCCAGCTGGGTAGGGAGTGTTGGAAGCCCGGAGTGAACATGTGTGTTGTCTGACTTGAACATGGCCATGTCAAGGATTCCAGTGTCTTAGACCCATGGGAATTGTGTGCAGATATTGAGTGTGTGTAAAAACTGGCAACTATAGCTTCCTCTTCTCATATTTCCACAACCCAATACTCCTCCCTACAGAGACCTCCCACTGAGATGAGCTAACTCCTCCCCCTCGTGCTGAACAGAATAAATGTACTAAGTTTCTGGGCTGTAGAGTTGGTGCCCTCTGCCTCAGCGAGCACAGCCCCCACCCCCATCCCAGCTTTTCTCTCTGTGTGTTGCGTCTGTCTTTCTTTCTTCATCCTCGACTTCCTCCAGTCATGTTTCCGAGACCATGCCATGCAGAGGACGTGGTGAGTGGTGCCTTGGAACAGGGGCGCCTAACTTTGGGGAACCTGCATAGTCAGGCAAGGGGATGCTGCTGAGAGAAGCCTGCAAGTGAAGGTAGAGAGAAAGAGGAAGGGAAGAGGGGGCACAATTCCAAGTGCTGCGAGTATGATTGAAAAGTCAGGATTCTGGCTGATTCTCTCTCTCTCTCTTCCTTGGTTGAAAAAAAAATCCAAGATTGTCCCCTGCTGTCTCCTCCCCCTGTTTCCTTCAATGCACTGGCTTCATTCTGGCCCCCAGCACCCAGATGCTGCTCTCCCTACCCTACCACTGGCTGACTTCAAACTCTCTCAGGCCCTGCACAGCTGCTGGATCTTGTCTTCAGTGAGACTCACAGAAGAGAGGGGTTAGAAGTAGGCGATGGGACTCAGTGCTGTGAGGACCAACAGTAAAATCCTTGTCACATGGGCATCCTACACAGCTGGAGCAGTTTAGGGGGAGACTAGAAACCAACAGGTAAAGCTCTCTTACCCTCCCACCATGGTGTGCCGCGTCTATTCTAAGGCACCTCCACAAGCTCTTCATTGACAGTCCTCCTGTGTCTAGTCTCCACCAAGGGGCTCACAGCTTGTCCTGCCCAGTGGCCCATGTGTTTTGGGCAACACAGGTAGCAGGAAGCTCATATTCTGTTTTCTGGGTGAACTTGCACATTTGGATGAAAGAAGAAAAAGAAAAGGTAGAAAGAGATGGGAGAGATGGGGACAGCCAGGCAGGAGGGCAGGGATGCTCAGGGATGCAGGAGGAGGCCACTTGTTCATATCAGCCACCCAGAACCAAAATAACCACACAGAAACTATATTAATTAAAACACTGCTTGGCCCATTAGCTCTAACTTCTTATTGGCTAACTCTTCCATGTTAATTTAACCCATCTCCATTAATCTGTGTATCGCCATGTGGCAGTGGCTTACCGGCAAAGATTAGGCATGTCTGACTCTGGCAGCGGCTCCATAGCGACTCTCTGACTCCGCCCTTCTTCCTCCCAGCATTCAGTTTCATCTTCCCCATCTACCTAAGTTCTGCCCTATCAACAGGCCAAGGCAGTTTCTTTATTCAGTAATGGTAATCACAGCACACAGAGGGGACTCCCGCATCACAGGGATGTAGGACAATTATTGCTCCATGGAGGCTGATTTCATTTTCATTGTGGGCTCCTCGGAACAAGTCCACTGTCACCACAGATTTCCGATGGCTCCTCTCCCAAGACGCTAGTCTCTAAATGCACAGTGAGGGTTGTGTGGCCCTGTTGGGCCTTACTCCAGCTGGGGATTTGTGGGCTGCAGGAGGTGTAGTGAGATGCTCCACGGAGGGAGGTTCTGCTAGACTCGAAAGGGCTGAAACAGCAGATGAATGTCTCCCTGCAGAAAATCCTCCAAGCACCCAGAGATAACGTGAAAAATATCTCTTTAGCCAGTGGTTGACCAACACGCCCAGGTCAAGGAACCTCCGCCCTGAACACAGATCTTCCATAACTTCCATAGCTTTGAGATATCACATCACATCCTTAAATGGGCTTCCACACATACGTTGCTTTTAGGATCTTGTCCCCAAGTTATGTTTCAATCAATTAGACAGTTTTACAGAGACAACAACTCTCAGTTCTAGTCATTTTGAACAAATGGGGGATTTACAGAGCAGAGATAATGTAGGGTAGCTGTTAACCAGCATCTTCTGGCTTGCCTGGAAGAATTATGTTCTTTGTGATAGGGCACAGGGCTCAATACCTAGCTCATAGCCAGGGCCATATTCTCCGAACTGGCAGACAGAAGCATGCTTGAATCTCTAGTTTATTATTTTTGATTGTTTTTTTCCCCTTCAGTTCTAGGATGTGGGTGAGGCGTGACTGTGATGATCTTAGCACTTGAGAAGCACAGGCAGGAGAGGACAATCTACTACACAGTGAGATCCTGTCTTAAAACACCAGAACTAAGAAACAGACAAGGTGTGTTGGCGTGGAATGGGGTTCTGACCTTGGAGGGCAGTTCTTAGAAGAAAGAGAATTTAGCACAGCCTGTGTGTTCTCCCTTCTTGACCTTTGCTAGCCTTCCTGGTTGGAGCTGAGGCCAGAGGCCCGGGCTGTGTGCCGGGACAGGAAGGCCGCTGGGTTGGAGAGCCGCTCTCCCTCAGTTGGGGAATAACAAGGCTATGTCTTCTTGTGAACATCTGCGTTCCCTGGTAGCAGTCAGGCTCTGTCAGCTCAGTAATTGCAGGGTTTATTTTAGAAACCTGTAATTGCAGGCACCTGAAGTCCTTTGTCCCCGAATTGTTGTCTGTGCTTGTTATGGGAGAGGGTGGTGGGGCTCCCAGGCCACTATGGAAAGGAGCGGAGGCCAGGGACCCTTTGCCCACAGGTTACTAGATTTACCCCCTCTTCCCTCCCTCTCTCCATCTCTCTCCTTGCCTTCCTTCTCATCACCTCATCCTTTGTCTCCCTCTCTCTTTCCATGCTCCCTTTTGCCCCTCGGCACACCTTGAGCTGTGGCCAGAGCTACCAGTGAACGTAGAGGAAAACCCTGTAGGGAATGAAAATAGTTTCCTCCATTACCCTTTTAGGGTCTCTGAACAGAACCCCATAAATTAGACAACAAAATACAGAATGCATACACACACTCACTCACACACACACGCACTATAGATATACAAAACAAGTGTATATGTCTATATACATACATACATATATATATATACAAACACACACATATAAAAATTATTTTAAGACATTGACTCATATGATTGTGAAAGCTAAGAATTCCACCTGCAAGGCCAAGTGGAACTTAAAGGCCTGGGTGCTTGGGATGGCAGTGGTAGGTGTTGTTCCAGTCTAAGATCGAAGGCCTGAGCCTGGAGCAGGAGATAAAGACTGGGCTCACTAGTGAGAAAGTGGACTGCCTCCCTCTCAGGGACCTCATCCACCTGGATCCGTGGGTTGGATGAGATCTGATGTGTTGGGGAGGGCACTTAGCTTCATTAAGTCCACCAGTTCAAAGGTTAGTTTCTTTCAGAAACACACTCAGTGACTGTGACTAACCAAATACCTGGAAATCTTGTAATCCAGGCAAATCGACCCTCAAAGTAACTATGGCAAAGGAAGAAGGAATCCTCAGGAGGAGGATTGCCTGCAGACCAAGGAAGGGACCAGTCCGAAACAGGGCCAAAGCTTGAGCAAGCAGGGACTCTGGGCCTGGTGATACTGAAGCCTGTGTTAGTGGCTCCGTCACAATGTGGAAGGCCTCAACAGTGTAGGTGTCAGCCAAGGTCTGTCCTGGGGAGACTGTCCCCTGCCCTAGAGCAGCAAGTCGCCTGCCTTCTAAAGTTCCATCTCCCGTCTTCCCCGCTCCTGGTCACCTCCCAACTAGTGCCTAGTGCCCCCCCCCCCCCCCGCAAAGGCTCATGCACTATTTTGAGAGGTTGTGGACTCTTTGAGGGGCGTGACCTACTGTAGGCAGTGGATCAGTGGAGTGGGCCTTGAGGGTTATAGCCCAGCCTTGTTGGCCCCAGCTTCTCTTCCAGAATGTTCTCACTGCAATGGAACCACCTGCCTTCCCCAGCATGAAGACTAGGTCTTCTCAAACTGACAGCCAGACTGAATTTTTTCTGTTCTCGAGTTTGTTCTTGTCAGGTATTTGTGCATTCGTAGAAGAAGAATAACGGCTTTACCCGAGCATAAAAGCTTTGTTTTTACCAGGCAGTAGATAGATAAAAGCTCAAATCCGGGAGAGATTTGCTCTTCTGAGATTTGCCTCTAGGTGGCACTGTTCTACTTTCTGTCGTTTTCAAGGCCTATTGAACTATTTCTTCTGAGTCCGGCTTGGGGAAAAGACCAGAATAGGAACGGTTTCAGGCTGGCAATAGGGTCTCTTGAACCTTTTTTTCCCCCCGGTTTTTTCATTTTCGGTTTGTTCCTTCTAAACCCAAGTGTTGAGCAGTGTGGGGCAGCTGTCACACAGATCACAGGGCTCACCCAACATTTCCTTTAAAAGTAGTATGTCTTGAAAATTAACAAAAAAATAAAATAAAAAAGAAAAGGAGCCATTTACTGAAAGACTTTCGCCAGCACGCAAAGGGAACCCCGCAGCTACCCTCCCTCCAAAAAACCAGCTGCACTTCTAGGGGCTGAAGGCACCAACAGTTAGTAAATCCTGAACCCAGCAAGCTCTTTCTGAAGTCTTTGGAGACCTGGCTCAAAATGCCTGGGCTAGTTGTCCCGGACAACTAGCTGTCGCTCTTACACACTCCATGGTACTGGGACCTGGCAGCAGAGGTGGGAGCTTCTGCGGGTCAGCTGAGGAACATGGGCTCTTACCTTTGTACAACACACAGGCAGGGATGTAGGGGTTGAGGGGAAGAGGGCGCTGGGCCCACCCAGTGCCCTGGGAAGGATTGTGAAGTGGGAGGGGCCTCGTATCCTGACCCTTCTCGTTTGGGGTGGACACCGTTGATTTTCGCCAGTTTCAGAGTGCTTTTAAACCTCCTTGTGGTTTCTCAGCTTGCAAGCAGGGATTTGAGACCCTGTGACTTAGATGAGCGCATGTGTTAGTTCATTCATGAGAGAATCTGGCCTTATACGGGCCCGTGAACTTGGACGGGAATTTTATGCTAGCTGTAACAGGGGAAGCAAGAAGACAGGCATGAGCACTGCGTAGATAGTATTCAGAACTCAAGCAACAGATGTTCAGCATGATAGAGCTGCCTAAAACCAATCGGATGTGTCGTACTGAGGGACTGGAGTGCTAAGTGGCTCGGGGTACAGGGCCTGGAGAAAGGCTGGACGGACATTTCTTCGGGAGCTCTCCTAGGAAGGGGTGTGTCTTGGGGCGGGGTCAATGGGTTAGTAGGCGTTTCTTCCTTGCTCTGTGCTTCACCTTGATCCGCCCTCAGCTGTGAACCTCAGCGGCCACGTGGACTCCGTAATGCTTCAGCTGGACCTGGCAGGGCCCCTGATAGCTGGTGGACCAAGCGGTTCGGGGAAAGAAGAGCATGTCGTGGTGGTGGTGACCCAGGCAGACCCAATGGGCAGCAGGCGGCGGCGACCACAGGTTATACTTCCGCAATTGTTTGAAAGGCATTGTAAACTCTCACTACGCCTCATCATAAATGGAGCTTCTTGTTGAGTGGATTTAACGGAAGCCGAAAGGCAGGAACTCCGTTATTAGCGAAGCCGTTGATGCTTTTCTTTCTCTTTGTCATTGAAATTATTTTTCCATGCCATCGCAGTCAAGTGACACCTGCAAGCTTTCCATGCAATAACAATTTCTACCCGCTTATTCAGAGAAGCATTATGGATGTTGGCAGTTTTTGTTGTAAAGCGCAAGTCTGTCTGGGACTCGGCTGACGTCACAGAGGACAGGTGGAGGCTACACCTGTGTTTGTGGCATTGCAGAGCCCATAGGTCCCTGAGTCATGTGTCTGTAGGGCCCCGTGCAGAACTCTGCCTTCAGCTCCCATTCTGAAAATGCACCTGTGCGCAGGAGGAGAGCCAGCAGCAATCAGAGTCTAGGCATCAAAGGCACGATGCCTCTCTATGGAGCCTCACCTGTCCCCAAGTCCCGGGGTCAGTGACTTCACTGGACACCCACGGGAACACCTGCCTGTAAGATATGTCCTGTGCTCAGGAGTTTTCCCTGGTGTCACCAGCCATTGGAAGGGAGCCCTGTTTATGTGCGAGGCTGTGCCTCTTACATTTTCCTGCTCTGCAGATCGTGGTCCTTAGGACAAAAGTCTAATCATAACCAAGGATGGTAACTGTCAAAGGCTGGTACACCGTTAGCATTCTAAATCATAGAATGACCTTAAGACAGAAACTAAATTCCCATGTGAGGTGCACAGCCCGCTGCAATGAACGAGGGGGGCAGATGTGTCTACCCTGTGCCTATTGACTCTTATGTTGAAGACATGGGGTATAAGTTGATGCCTTTAAACATTATTCTACAATTAAAAAATTTAATCGCCACACCATGCATATATACTTATATGGCAGAGTCTAATAGTTGGATACTCACATACACACAAAGTGTGATAACCGAATCATAGTCACTGACACTGATGTCTTCTCAAACATTCATCGTCTCTGTGGCAGAAAGTTGCACGACCCGAAGTTATTTTATCACGTCATTATTACAGGTTCCCCGCTATGCTATGGATAACTACAAGTAGGGTCTGTTGTCTAGGTACCTTCTCGGCATAGTTATTGTCCAGATCAAATGAGTAGTATCACTTGTCCTTCTCTGGCCAGAAGGCTTCCTGTAACATCCATCTCCAGAAACACAGAGAACATTTCCCTCAGACACCATCTTTGCAAGCCCCCCAGTCTTCGAGGATGATTTTTGTTTCCTCACACAGGAGGTTCTCTGCAGAGACCTATCATAGAGCTCCTGTGTTCTGTTTGGTTTCTCTCCATCTGTGAGGGAGACCCGTCCTCCCCATGGAAGGTTCCTCTCTGGTCCCCGAGGCTGCTATCTGCTATGTTGGCTCAGGGCAGGCTTGTCTGCAGCCACTGCGGTTCCAGCTCAGCTCTGTGGGAGGATGGTTGCTGTGACACAGGGTGCTGGAGTTTCTTGGGGCAGGTTTGTGCTTCCTGACTGTAAGCAGAAATCAGTTCTAAGGAGGCATTTTTTTAATTGCCTCAGAGGACTAAAAGACTCAAATAATTACCCAAGACTCAAATAATTCCAGTACACTTTAATGATTTATTTTACTCATAAATCAGTATTGTTGGCCTTCCTTACCCACCACAGGTTCTACTATATTCAAGAATTAGATGAGAATATTTGCAAAAAATTGTGTCCGTACAGAAGATATAACTATGTTTCACGGTGCTTATTCACAAAGACTTACTATAATTGTAAATTTTGACTTCTGCAGGTCACTCACAACTGGACTGTCCTTTTAAATCCAAGAAGCGAGCACACGCTGGTGAGCAGAACTTTTGAGATCGTGAGCAGGTGGGTTTGGGTTTTCGGGATGAGTTTTCTGGGTAAGGCTTATCATCTCCTCTCTGTCTTCTGCGGGTAAACCAGCGTACCCAAGATTGACTGACTTATGAGGAATAATGGTTTCTTTATCTACTGTTCTGGAGGCTGGGAAGTCTATCTTCTTGATATAGAGTGGGGCCTTTGGCGGCATCCAATGGCAACACAGAGCAAGCCTGACAGCCCGGGGCACTCTTCTTCCCCTGCTGCAGGTACCATTTGAGGAGTCACCTAAACCTACGCACCTCCCCAAACACGATCAACACATAACTGGCAGATTGGGTTTCCGGGACCAACCTTTGGAATGGCACATCCAAACTCTATCACTTGCTTAAGGAAGTCCAGCCTTGGGCACATGTAGTCACAGATGAGTAATGTGATTTGAGCCAGGTACTCAGACGTACAGCGTAGACAGCAAGCGCAAACCTCTGCAGGAAACACTGTAACTATCCTGGTCAGGACAAAAGAGGATTGACTTCAGTACCCATTTCGAAGGGAAGGCATGTTTTAGTCAGTGCTCAATTTTACTAATAGTATACAAATACTATGGCAGTTCATATAAGAGATTTGAGTATCCTGGTTTTGGTATCTTTGGGGATCCTGGATATAATCTCTTGTACCCGGTGGGGATTTTAGGCTTCTTTGGCTTTTTATTTAACTAAAAACACTCTCTTCCACCTGCACTGTGGTTGTGGTTATGACCATTGTGGTTATGACCAGCTAGGGTGTGTGCCCTGGACAGCTGAAACATCATACGTATTTATTCAGAATTTAAGACTGGGAATTGGACAACAGGCTGTTGACAGGCTTAGCGTACATTGAGGGCTGTCTTCCTGGGTCACAGACATCATCTTGGTTTTGTCTTCCTTGTATATCTGGGTTCTTATCTCTGCTGAAGGACTCAAGTCCCACTGAATTAAGACCTACCCTCATGACTTCATTTCAACATTCTTCCTTAAGAACCATCTCTACATAATCGTGTTCTGAGGTCTGGGGAGTTAGGAGTTCATTTGGGGTGGAAGTTGACACTACGTGGCTCACCAAAGTTAAAGATGGAGAGACTTTTAGCCAAGCTCTTCTGTTTCAGCATGTCACACTTGTCTGCAGACTTCCCATTTTCGGTACTGTTTGACACTCTCGGGGACTAAAGTTTAACTAGCCGGTGAGTGTCTGTATTAGCAGCTGAAGCACTTCATTACATTGGTAAGGATGAGGAAAAATGAATGACTAAACCCTTTGCCATCTGCAGGCTAATTGCTGAGTGGCACCTTCAAAAATCTAAAGAGTTCTTGTGGAGTGTCCCAGAAAGATTGGGCCCTGTGTTTTAGGCCTTTACTTAGGGCTCTTTTGTCTGAGAGATTGTGCATTTGGCTGAACCACTGTGGAATAATACCCTGGGCTCTGGCTCTGGCCATGCTGGCTTGCTAGAAAGGATGTTGAAGAAGTACAGTAATTATTCATGGTGTCCTTGATCAGCCTCAAGACCTTTGATTTATTTTGCAGGGAGGCTGTTTCGATCAGTATCCAGGCTTCCCTCCAGCAGAGTCGCCTCGTCCCTCTCTTGCTGGCCCATCAGTTCCTCAGGGCGAGTGTTGAAGCACAAGTGACCATCGCCGTGGCCATCCTCACGGGGGTTTACACTCTGATAATATTTGAGGTAACGACCACACCTGCTTCCTATGATCTACCAGCACCCATGGTCAGGACAGTTTGTTAGCTACTTTGATAGACTCAACTTCAGTTGGTGAAGTTGGGAAGGTGTGATTTCTAAGGATTAGAATGTCCCTTAGTCTAGGTAGAAAAGGCAACTGTCTCCATTTAGTTGTGGAATGGTGAGTACTGATCAAACAAGATCAGGGGTGAGAGGGCTGGAACAGCTTAGTGAGCTGTCTGTAAGTTTCCATCTATGTATTTTGCAACTGAATTTTTAATGTTGCCTTTCGAGTGCTTATATAGTTGAGATACAAATATGCAAAGCTTTGTTGGATATACATTTTGTAAATATTCTTCTAGTGTGCCTTATGAAGTTTGTGTGTCTTAGAGATTATGATTTAGTGTTATGTCTAAGAATGTACTGCTCAGTTATAAGTTACAGACAGTGTTTAAAGTTTTAGCTTTGAGCTGGTATCTATGTGTGTCTTAGATGGAGGTTTCTTCTCCGGTCCATGGCTGCTCCATCAATTATCCCAGCACTATTTATCAAGGAAGCACTCTTTCCTCTGATGAATTGCTTTGGTGCCTGTATAAAATTTTAAAAAGGGGGGGGGGATTGCATGGGCTGAAGAGATGGTTCAATGGTTAGAGCATTTGTTATTGTTGCAGAGGCCTGGGCTTAATTCCCAGAATTCATATGGTGGCTCACCACTGTCCACAACTGTCCCAAGGGATCCGACTTTCTCTTTCGCTTCCAGGCATGCACATAGTACACAGACCTACGTATGAGTGAAACAACCAAATGCATAAAATAAATTATCTAAGAAATCATTTAAGAAGCAGTTAGAGCTTTGTGGGGCCTATTTCTCAGTTCCTTGTCTTGGCACGTTGGTTAAGTGCCTATCCATCCCCTCCCACACTGTTTTGATCGTGGCAGGTGTGTCCTGTCTGCACAGTGTTGTGGGGGGCATCTCTCACTTGCTGCGGTTCCCCAAAGCTGCTCGGTGTGGCAATCATTCTTGTCCCATACATACTTTATATGCTCTTACAGTCTGTGAGCATGGTCTATCTATCTCCTAATTCATTTCAGCTTTGTTTAAAAAGTCATTGTGCAGGCACTATGCAGTTGTGCTAAATCTTCACGCTTCCTTCTCTTCGCAGCGATGGTGGCTGGCACTCCATGTTCTTTTGTCCAGGCCGTCACTGTCAGCACAGGGAGAGGAATTTTTAGGCTAGTTTTATGATTTGTCATTTTCCTGATCTCAAGGGAGTTTTTTTTTTTTTAAAATGGGATTCTTGAGATCTTAAATATAGAACATCACAGCATGTGTAGTGGGGGTGGTTTTATTTTGTTTCCTTTCCAATCTGTATCCCTTTAATTTCTCCTCCACCCTCCTCATTACAGCAACCATAATAAGGCGGCAAGAGTGCTTTCTGGTCGCACTGGGAGGACTCCCGCCTCCGCCATGAGTAAGATACCAGCTCTTGTCCTGTCGATGCTGCTTATGAGGCTGCAGAAGTCCCTTTCCTGTCCAGCTATACTGTACTGAGACTTCCTTCCATCACTGGGTGTTGGGTTTGCCATGTACTTGTCTGTGTTCATCCCTGTGATTTTTTGATTTGCTGGCAGCAGCTAACTGGTGCACCAGATTGATTTACATTGCATATACATTGGGGCATACTCATTCGCGTGGTTTTCTAAGCGACTGACTCCAATCATGTAAGAATTTTTCAGCTCCACCCTGCAGATTTTGATTTTTGCATTTCAGTTTTGTTTAGCTTCATATTTCAAAAAAAATAACATATTTATTTATTTATTTTGGAAGGGTTGCAGAGTATTGGTATATTGTCCAGGCTGGCTTCGAACTCTTGACCTCAAGTGCTCCTCTGGCCTCAGCCTCCTTGAGCAGCGGGGCCTGTAGATACATGCTACCACGCATGGCTTAGGTATTGACTGCTCAGCGTGTGAACTTCAGCACCTTCTCTGTTGCCTTTCAGTCATGCAGTCAGAGTTGGATTCCCTTATGGTCAGAGAACTTGCTGTACATTTGGCGTCAGCTTATTAATTTCTTATGGTACAAGGTCTTTCCTTTGACTTGACTTATATTTGAATTCTGTAGAATTTGTTCACCGGGAGAGTTCCCGTGGGCAGGGGACGTGTCTTGTCTCTGGAAGTAAGCCCAACACTCTGGTTTTCCTGGCTTGCTTGAGGACTCAGTGCATGAAGACTCAGAAGATTCCCTGAGTCAGAGTCAAAGTTATCCCGGAACTAGAAGCTCTGCAGACAGGCACCTTCAGCCTATATTGCTGCTGTCTGACCCCCCCCCCCCCCCGCCCCGAGGAAGCAAGTCCTGGAGTGAACCACTAATCCGCCCACTCATTCTCCCTACACACTGTTGCCACTGCTATCTGTAGTTGTGACCCATTTCCTGGTCACATGGGAGCTCCCTTATCATGCCTCTTCATCAGTGTTGAGGCCAGTGCCTTAAACAGAATCCAGCATGGAGCTAGCTCAATAAATAAGGAAATGTCCCAAGAGTGTCTTTAGATGCTTGAGTTAGGTGCTGAGTTCTGAGCCTGGTCAACAATTTTTTTTTTTTTTTGTGCTCCTGACCTATATGTAATTGAATAGGAGACAAAGGCTCAGCCAGGGTTCCTGAATGTCCCTAATATCTGGATAGGATGGGGCCACTTCAGGACATCCCTTGGGTTCTTTACACCTCTGATCCTACAGTGGAGGCAGAATTATTGGTAATTCCTCAGTGCCGTATTTCTTATTCTTGTACAGTTGTCCTCATTGAAAGCAAGAACAAAGCTGAAGCAATCCTTCTCATGCTCATACTTTGATCTATTACTGGGCCTTGGTCTTAGAGAATTTTCCAGCATAGGATACTAAAAATTCTACCACAGCGAAGGTCTGCAGACTGAATAAAATAATATTTAAAAAAGTCTTAGACGCTCTTAATGAAAAAAGAGTTCACAGCATAAAGGAGCTAATATGTTTCCCAGACATCCACGTTGGGTTCCTTTCTGCTGGAAACACAAAGGCTCTTTCCTTTACCCCCTTATCAAACAGAGGCAGAGCTGTGCAGTGTCCGTGTGAGGCCTGGCTTCATGGCTCTGGTTCTCTGTATCTGTCTTATGCGTTTATGCAGCATTTGGTTTAAAAGCTAGTTATGATCTTCTGCACCGGCTCAGTGTCCTGTGTCTTCCTGATCTGATTCTGCCTGTGCTATAACCAGTCTCCAGGCACAGCCCGGCCTGCGTAGCTGGACTTCAGCCCAGGTTGGGTACTGTCCACCCAACCTTCCCCACCTGCGCCCTTCACAGTCCTCAGACTTAGCCCAGGTCCCACACCAAGTACCCTGGCCTATTCTGGGGAAACCTGTCTATGCTATCCTCAACCTCAGGCATGGGCGGGACTGATATATCCTGCATTCCATCCCAATCCGTGTGTCCTCCTGACCTTATCCAACTCACTGCATCCAACCTTCAGGTCTGTCCCACTCCAAAAGTCTTGTGCACCAATCCAGCTTGGTGACTCCACCTGACACGTCTTTGCCTTCACCTTCCTAATCCCTATACCTACCCAGGCCCACAACCAGGACCCTGGCTCAGACTTGCGCACCCTCCCTATGCTCTGCCCAGCATTTGGACTGGGTGGCACATCCTTAGTGCCAGTCTTTTGTGTCCACACCAGATTTCCAACCAAGGAAAAAAGTCCAAATGCTCAGGTCTCCGCCTCAAAACACAAAAAGACATGAAGAGTTAGGATAGTAAGCCTGTTCCCGACAAAACCTACCAGTCTTAGAGAAATGTTCTTTTGGGAGAATCACCTAGATGAACCCTCGAGATCAGGAACGCAAAGGAACAATCATAAACATAATCAAAGAATTAAGAAGTTTGAAGGCTATATGAAGAGATAGCTCAAGGGCTGGAGAGATGGCTCAGCAGTTAAGAGCATTGCCTGCTCTTCCAAAGGTCCCGAGTTCAATTCCCAGCAACCACATGGTGGCTCACAACCATCTGTAATAAGGTCTTGGTGCCCTCTTCTGGCCTGCAAGCATACACACAGAATATTAGATACATAATAAATTTAAAAAAAAGGAGATAGCTCATCAAACTTAAAGAGATAAATGCCTGATGGATGCCCAAGAAACACAAATACAGGTTGAAGAAAATGACAGAAACAATTCAGGATTTGAAAATGGAATTCACTAAGGATGTAAAAATACTGAAGAAACTCGAGATGAAATGGAGTGATTGAGAAGCCCGACAACCCAATTAGAAAACTCAGAGGAAGCCTTGCAAGTAGAAGGAATCAAGAGGAGACGCAATATCCAGACTCAGTGATAAAGGGGAGGGACTAGAGGGTTCAAGCAAAGAATATTAAAAAAAATCCAAAGAGACACCAGACAGGAATATTCAGGAACTATGAGACACCGTGAAAAGACCAGATCTTCAAATGATGGGTGTGAACGAAGGAGAAGAAACCCAGGCCACTAATCCTAGAAGAAAACTTCCCCAAACTACGGACAGCCATACACATACAGATACAAGAAGCACACAGAACACCAGGTAGAGAAAACCTAAAGGAGACTTTCCATGGCGTATCATAGTGAAAACAAGAATATTGAAAGCTTCCGTAGAATAGACACAGGCCACATACAATGCAAACCCACAAGAACACATTCTCAGTGGAAACCTCCAAGCCAGAAGAGTCGGGAGAAATGTTCTGTGTGTTTTAAAAGACCGTGGATGCCGGCCCAGACTGCTGTAGCCAGCAAAACTATTTGCCATGGTGGAAGGAGAAATAAAATCTTTCCAACGCACAAACAGGCTAAAAGAATTCATGTCCTCAACCAGTGCTACCCAGAATACTGCAGTGGGTTGTCTTTGGGATGGTCCCTCACTATGATCAAACTGGTTTTAACCTGGAGATACATGGACGGTTCAACTTACCTAAGCCAGCAAATAAAGCATACAGATGGTTTTAACAACAAAAATCACCCAATCGTCTCAATAGAAACAGAAAAGGCCTTTGACAAAATCCAACAAGGCTTCATGATAAAGGCCCTAGATACGATAGGACTAGAGGGAAGATACCTCTGGATAGTAAAAGCTGTATATGACAAACGCACACCCAACAGTATCCTAAATGGAGAAAACCCGGAAGCAACACCACTAAAATCAGGACTTTGAAAGGGCTGTCCACCACCTCCACTCCTTTGCAGAACGGGACTTGAAACAGTATCTGGATCAATAAGGCAATAAGGGAAGGAAATTAAAGGAGCATAAATAGTAAAGAAGTCAAATTATTCCTAATTGTATGTGGTATAATATTATACAGAAAGAATTCTAAAAATGCCACCAGAAAACTTGTCAAAAAGATGGATGATTTTTATCAGAGTTGGAAAGAAAATCAATAGTCATTCTATACACTACACCAGATATTCAGAGTCGCAACCATGGACACACTAAAATTCACAGTAGCCTCAGAGACAATAGAATATCTCTGAATAAACATAGCAGGAGGGGAAAGACCTCTATAACAAAAATTTTAAATCTGTGGAAGATAGAGCTTGAGGAAGTGACTAGAATTCGAAAAGGCCTCGTATATACGCTGATTGGTAAGATTAATATTATGAAAAATGGCCATTCTACCAAAAGCAGTTTACAGATTCAATGCAATCTCAATAAAAAAAAACTCAGTGGTATTATTCACAGAAACAGAAGAAAGATCCTAAAATTTATGGTGAACAGCAAAAGACCACAGAAAGCCAAAGCAATCCTGAGCAAAAGAACAAAGTTGGAGGGATTTCTGTTCTAGATTTCAAGACATAAAAACAGTGTAGTACAGCATGGAAAGAGACATGTAGACCAATGGAACAATATAGTATAATAAAACATGAGCATACATATCTGTAGCCATCTAATATTTAACAAAGATGCCAAAAACATATAGAAGAAACCTGGCATATACAATAAACAGTGCTGTAAATGCTAGAAGTTAATATCTTGCCCAAAAATCAACTCTAAATGGTTCAAAGACTTTAGTGTGAACCCTAAAATGTCAAAAATTGTTCTAAGTAAACATAGACAGTACCCTACAAGATAGGGGTGTAAAAAAGGGCTCAATATGTCTAGAAATTAAGGCCAACAATGGGCAAAAAGGACCTCTTAAAGCTAAAAAGGTCTTGTACAAGAAACACAACCATTAGTCAGGCGAAGAAGTCCAGAAAAAAATCTTTGCTAGCTATTTATTTGGTAGAAAATTAATATCTAGAATATATAAGGAACAAAACAAAACAACAACAATAACAACAACAGAGGAAAAAAACAAAGGCAAAACAGAATCAACAAAACAAACAACCCAATTAGAAATGGGCTGTAGATTTTCCAAAAGGAGGAACAAAAATGGTCCAAAAAAATTTCAAAAATTGTTCATCGTCTTTAGCAATTTGGGAAGTGAAAGTTAAAGTTGAAACTACTTTGAAATTCCATCTTGCCCTAGTCACGATGGCTAACACCCAGAAAAACAACCGACAGAAAACAAACATCCTCAAAAATGTGGGGAAGGGGAGCCCTCATTCACTGTCTGTTGGAGTGCAAACTCATGTAGCCACCGTTGAAGTCAGTATGGAGTATTCCCACAAAGCTAAAAATATTGCTGGCCGGGCAGTGGTGGCTCACGCCTTTAGTCCCAGTACTTGGGAGGCAGAGGCAGGTGGATCTCTGTGAGTTCGAGGCCAGCCTGGTCTACAGAGGGAGTGCCAGGACAGGTTCCAAAGCTACAGAGAAGCCCTGTCTCGAAAAACAAAAACAAAAACAAACAAACATCTGTTATTTGACTCAGTGACACCACTCCATGGCATATTCCCAAAGGTCTTATATCCTACTCCATAAATATTTGCTTAACTGTGTTCCTGTCACCCTGCTAACAATAGGCAGAAGCTTCGGGCTAGTGACCAGTGTGGACTTACTGGTCCATACGTGTATGGAAAGGGAGGGTCTTCAAGGTATCCTCTAACTATGAAATCTCATGTTCTTAAAGCACCATCGAGGATATCAATGGCTCCCCTCTGTCTGAATTTGGGGAGTGTACTGCTTTATATATGAGATATAATATTCAGTACTCAGGATTATTCCGTATCAAACCTCATTTTCCAGCTGTTTACTACTAGCAGGGCAAACTGTGCTCCTGACTTGTGGTAATCTTACTTGGTTCATCTGCAAAAATTGAGCAGCTTCTCAGTTTCTTGTGAAAGGGAAAAGGCAGTTTTCTCCCTCCCTCCCCCTTCTCTCTCTCTCTCTCTCTCTCTCTCTCTCTCTCTCTCTCTCTCTCTCTCTCTCCCTTCTGTCTCTCTCTCCCCTCCCCCTCTCTGGTGTGCAGATGGACTATATTAGTGGAACATCCCAATTCTCTGTATGTTGCGCGGATCCCAGGCTGGCCTTCACGACGGCGGTAACAGTGCCCTGCTGGCCCAAATTAGGCCGGTACTCTCTTTACATCTACTGGTGTTATTTACTTCTGCACTGCTTGCCAGCTAGGTCCCCTCTGTAATTCCTACCTTCCACTGTCTCCCAGTAAGGGAGATTTTCTGGAAACTTTGCAAGGTTCAAGTCAGCTCAATGAGAGGGCGCTCTGGCCCCTGGGATGCATAGGGAGCTACCCCACCCTTCTTTGAATTTGTGCACAGTTGTGTCCTGACTAGGGTTTGAATAGGAACTGTAGGGAAAAGGTAGAAATGGTTCCGGACAGGAAAAATGGAATCGCTGTCTCATGTAGCTCCAGTACTGCTTACTCCTGCCTTCAGATGTTCCCATTTGTGGCCCTGTGACTATAGGACTCTTGCCTTTTCACCATGGAAAGGCCACAGGGGAGGAGCCACTCTTTTGGGGGTGACAAGGTCCTCCTGGGTTCTGGCTTCTGTGCTTGGCTAGTTTCATGCTGTATGACTTAGTGTATTTGAAGGATAGAGTTGCATGAAACACCAGACTTTGGTAGCCCCCACCTTCTAAGTGGATCTGTGGAGGAGTGGACAGATGTTATGAATCTGTGCAGTTAGGGCCATAGCTATGCAGTCTTTGATTCAGCCCTGTAGTTAAGCTTTGGAGACCTTTCTGATATGTAATGGGACTTTGTACCTCATGAACTTAGTACTGTGAGATTCCAGGACACAGTTCTCCTGAGCTTTTCCTTTGGACGACCTACACAATCTCTCCTCTCAGGTGACACAGGGTTTTCCAGTGAAAAACTGGAGCCTGTAATGAGGTTGGCCTGAGAACACTCTCCTGTCTACAGTCTAGTTGGGTGACCTTGTCAAAGTGGATCTGAAACCACAGCTAGGAGGTTCTGTATGTTCAACAACTGCACCAGATCATTTCCTGCAGTCTATAAAACTCTAGGGTCTATGATTCTACAACATTATTAGCTAGGCAAGAGGATTATCCTTGAGATTAAAGGGAAGGACCTAAGGATATTTGAATTTTAGAGTATATATTCTCTGTTGGTTATACAATGTGTGAGGAGTCTTATTATGGGACATATCAGACAAAATACAGAGAGATCATCAAGCACAAAGACTAAAACATGTTCACACATGCATCTGTAATAGACACAGTGGTTTAGGGATTCCATGGGGCTGCAACCCAATACAAGTGCTTCAGAGAGAAAAGGCCAGGAGAAGGCCATTAGGGACATAGACCAAGTCCACTCATGATAATCATCTCACACCAGACCTCTTACCTCAGGCCTGGGAGCTGATTACAGCATTAAGTCCTGACACAACAACCTACTATGGCCATTCTCTACCATTTCTACACATCTCAATTGAAGCTACTCATTACAATGCATCATCACCCTGGGAAGGAGAGGGGGAGGTGATAGGCTCTCCAGGGAGGTCGAATGGGACAGCCTCACACATCAGAGGCAACTGTTAATGAAACTGCTCATTCATTAACATGTTCTGGAACCTTCTACCATTACAGTTTCACAGTATAGAACCCACCAGTATCCCTCACAGCTCTATGGTCTAGAACCCACCAGTATCCCTCACAGTTCCATGTTCTGGAACCCACCAGCATACCTCACAACTCCCTGTTCTAGAACCCACCAGTATCCCTCACAGCTCCATGTTCTAGAACC
>JABTXL010001975.1:2112574-2143521 GCA_025134845.1 Neodon shergylaensis | reverse complement strand
AAGAAGAAGAAGAAGAAGAAGAAGAAGAAGAAGAAGAAGAAGAAGAAAGAAGAAGAAATGGAGTGTTATTTCACTTCTTGTAAAAAGGGAAACCTTCTAGAAAGTTCAGGCTTGCTGGAATTTCTGGTTGATTAAGCACAGCATAAAGGGGGTATTATTCCTGTTAGTCCATGTGGTGGCTGTTTTCATCTCTTGTCATCAGTGGAAACAGAGGTAAACATTTCGAGTGCACAGAGGACTGGAGGTCGGACTCATTACCAGTGGTCCAGCTTGTCCATGTTCATCAGATCTGTAAGGAAAAAAAAAATCAGTTTCATTATGTTAGAAACCAAAATTTGGCACAGTTTAAAACTATTTATTTAAAGGCATTAAATTTCTGAGTGCTGTGTATGGGGAGAATTAGATACAAAGGCCACCTGCTGACCTATGGCCTTCCCTGCTTCGAGCTTCAAGACTGATCAAGTCATCTGTCTCTGGTCTATAAAACGAGGGAGGATAGCACTTGATGTTTGCTGTCAGGGTTAGATGGGTCGATAACCTGTCTTAAGGACAACGCCCAGGTTAGGAATATACAAAACCATTTGTAAGAGCTTCTGCTCAAAGTGATCATAGTGGTCAATTGAGTGACGGACATGTGGGTAACTTGCTTTGTGGAGACCAGTCTGAACTCACTGGGGTCTGCCGTCTCTACCTTTCGAGTGTGGGATGTGTGCGCCACCACTGCCCAGCTATGGGCATGTGGATGACTGAAAGTGACAAACATTCAACAAGGCAAAGTTGCTCCTGATGACACAGATGTCAGGAGCCAGAGTGCAAACTCGTGATGGGGTCATTATGCTATTGTTCTAATGTGCTATTTTGCTAAGAAAAAATTTTGCTACCTACTTTTTGTCTTTCCCTTTTAGATGATCTTAGTAGCCATATTTTCAGAAACGGGATTTTTTGATTACTGCGCTGTAAAGGTAGGTGTGATGTTGTACTTGATGGCCATACGCCAGATCAATAAATAATAGGCATAAAAATACTTACATATAATCAGAGCAATAGACGCACAAATATGTAACTGATAAATAATAACATGAACTAACTGAATGGTGCTATTTATTATTCTAATAGTGTACATTTAGTAAATTAAAATATTTAAAATTCCATCCTCCTTTCAAAGCGGCCTCTGGAAATCTGGGTGTAATTGCCGTGCTAAGCATGACTCAGAGCAACACTTCCAACTTCTCCATAAGTAAATGAAGAGGGAGCTCAAGGCAGAGAGCTCTCTCCCTGAGCATTCGTGCAGGAACATTGCAGTGGGCTGCTTCGGGCTACGCATCAGAACACGCTTTACATGCAAGAGTCTGGATATGTCAAGCCATCAGCTTCTGATTGTATTTGGGGATGTAATTCCAATGCTTACTTTCTAGACATATACAGTCTTGGCTTTTAAATCTGGGAAAAGTACTTTTTGTTGTTTTAATCTTGTTTAGACCATATTTATTAATTTCTGCTGGGGCCTGGGCAAAGGGCCTTGCATATGCTAGGCACAAATCCCATCACTGGGCTAAAATGCTAACTCCTTAAAGGTCTTTTTTTTTAAAAACTTATAATTACTATTATTTGATTGACAAACGATAATTGTATATGTCTGGGGGTATAATATGATGTTTCATTGTACACGTACACAGTGTGTCATGACTGAATCAAGCCAGCTAGCATTATCCTTACATATCATTTTTATGGTGACATATTTGAAATTTACTTGTTTTTGTTTTTGCTTTTGAGACAGTGTCTCTCTACATAGGCCTGGCTGTCTTAGGACTCCCTATGTAGACCAGTTTGTCCTCAACTTACCCAGATCAGCCCGCCTCAGCCTTCAATCAAAGTGCTGGGATTGAAGGTGTGAGCCACTACACCCAGCTTGAAATTCACTTCTGAAGTTATTTTGAACTATACACGACGTTGAATATAGTCACCCTGCCTGTGTAGTAGCTCTCCAGATCCAAACCTCCTCACTGTACCATGTACCCTTTGACCAGAATCTCTCTATTCTCTCCCTCCCCACCTTGTAGCCTCTATCCTGGCTCTCTGCTTCTATGGGATTGGTTTGCTTGGATCGCATACATTTTCCACAATGATTTTACAACAGTCTGGAAGGATCCTTTTCCTCTTAGCCTTTCCCCATGCTTGCTCTCTTTTGCCCTCTCCCCCTTTCTGTTTTCAAACAGGTCTTCATTTAGCACAGTCTGGCTTCAAACTCACTGTGTTGCTGAGTTGGTGATGGCCCACTTCCATCTCCCCACTGCTAGCATGACACATCTGAGCCACTGCACCCTGTTTATGTGGCGCAGGGCATTGAACCCTGGACCTCATGCTTGTTAACCAAACAATCATTTTAACTGGACCCCTGGACGCTCTGTCAGCAGGTCTGAAGGGTTAAACTGACCCTTCCATGTATAGTGCATGAGGGTTGTGCCACGCCCTAGTGGATGAGGAGACCTTGGCACACTCTTTTAATGCAAAGGCTGGTGCTGGCCTTTACTTTAGTTTTGGGATTGAAAATTCCTTTTAAAAAAATAACTTCTTCAACAAACTTGCAAATTCTGAATGAGAATTTTGGTCCCCATGTCTTGGAGTCATTAGTGAGAACATAGCTTCTACGTCATGAATGAACTGATTTTTGACTTGTTCCTTCCTGTATATGTATCCCAGGCATACCAGCTTTCTCGAGGAAGAGTATGGGCCATGATCATGATGCTTTGCCTCATTGCTGCCATCCTCTCTGCCTTCTTAGACAATGTCACCACAATGCTCCTTTTTACACCTGTTACCATAAGGTGTGTAGAACACTTTCAACATGGAAAGGAAGGATCAGCTTTGGGGCGGATTTGTGTTCTGGTTGTACCACCTGGCTCAAGGCTCCTTCCTCAACATCTAAAAAAGACAAGGGATAGTATCCATCCCCTCACTGGAGTACAGGTCATTGACCTCCAATCCAACAGCTCTGGCTTGTGTGACTGCAGAACTCTAGACAGGTACAGGTATCAGCACAGCTCAGTTGTACCACGAGAAGTTGAAAGACATGCGCATTGCTTTCCAAAAGATAGACTGTCATGTGGGACACAGCAAGCCATGCATGTACATTAGACTGCCATGCAGGACACAGAAGACAAGCCACGCATATAGATCACCAGATACCAGGAGTTTTGCTCACAAATTCCCAGCCTTTCATCCTTCCACTTACTCCAAGGACTTAGTCTTCAGGTGATCAGGGTTTTAGGATTTCCAAAGATTCCAAGGCAAATTCCATACAGCCAAGATAGAGGTCTATGGCCAAGGAAGAAATAATTAAGGTGGTAATTCAAAGGAAGGAGAGAGAGAGTTTAGGGTCTCTTTAGAAAAGGGGAAGACAGATGAGGGACTAAGTCAGCAGACTTTGGTGTTATTGCTGGTGACTTTTGAAGACCCATCTCTCTCCTGTCTCAAGGTCTCTGATGGCTAGTGCCCATCCACCTGCTACAGGTCCTTCTTCTATAGGGCCCTCCACACAAAACACAGTACTCCCTCCAGGCTGGGAGCAGGTAGAAAGTACATCATCACTTGGATAGCTCTGACTGTGCTACGTTAACTAAAAGAATCCTTGTAATTAGTGGTACCTGAGGATGTTGCAGCTGAGGCTCACTCTGTGCCTTACTCTTCTCCCAGACTGTGCATGTGCACGTGTGTATATGTGTGTCTGTGCATGAGTGTGCCTCCCTTGTACAAGAAAGAGCTTTAAAAATCCGGGTTGCACACAGGCCTTACCACTTTCTTATATCCACGATAGGTTATGCGAGGTGCTCAATCTTGATCCAAGACAAGTCCTGATCGCAGAAGTGATCTTTACAAACATTGGAGGAGCTGCGACTGCCATTGGGGACCCACCCAATGTCATCATTGTTTCCAACCAGGAGTTGAGGAAGATGGTAAGGAGCAGCACACTAGGGTTGCTTTCAGGAAATGCACAGCTCACCTGAGCACTCTGTACAGCATCCTTTACTTAAGTGCTGTGAACCAGGGTCCCCACTGCCACAGTGCACACCATTATCATAAGTGAAGGACTAGAAGTAGGAGAGGAAAGGCAAGAAAGGCCCTGCAGGATGGAAGGGCTGCATTTAGGTTGATATCAATGTGTTGGGAGGTGGTTTTGTTACTAAGAACATCAACGAGAAATGTGTAGGAAATTACAAAGGGATGAGATGGGGCAATGGGTTGCAGACACACGTGTCTAACAGGCCCAGGAAAAACATCAGCATGCAACGGCATGCTGCATCTGCTCCGGCTCTTTCTGAAAAGTATCAGTTTGGGTTTTTCTCTTCTGCCTTCCTTTTGCTTGATAAGTTTACCTGCAAAACTCTTCTAGCAACTTCCATTCAGTGCTGTGCTTGTCTCCCAGGGCCTCATTAACGTTTCTCTCTTCTCACTGTTCTTATCTCTCCTTTCTTTAATTGTCCCTGTTTCTAATGGGAGGAAAGTTTGGTGCTTACATTCTGAACAGACCCAGAGTTACTCAGGATACAGAACTCCCATCTCCTCAGGCTGTATTTGCTAAAACTAAAAATTTTAGGTCTTAGGCCCTGGTTGATTTAGAAGTAAATGGATTAATATTACATGCAAGCCATTTTCTTAGGCTTCTTAAAATTTTAATGCTGATTTGTTTTTTTTATTGTTTTGTGTATGGGTGTTTTTTGCCTCCATGCATGTCTATGCAACACATGCATGCTTGGTGCCCACAAAGGCTAGAAGGGGGTTTCCAATCCCTTGAACAGAAGACATGTAACTGGACAGTTGTGAGCTACCATGTAGATGCTGGGGGAAAATATCTGGGTTTTCTGCTCTAGTAGGAAAGCCGCTTGTTTGTTCTTGGCTGCTCAGTCCCAAAATAACCACACAGAAACTGTATTAATTAAATCACTGCTTGGCCTAATAGCTCTAGTTTCTTATTGGCTAGTTCTTACATGGAGCAGGACAATTGTCTATATTATGCCAATTATGTTTTAAATAAACACTGATTGGCCAATAGCAAGGTAGGACATATAGGCGGGACAACCAGACAGGAAGTAGAGGTGGGTCGATGAGAACAGGAGAATTCTGGGAAGAGGGAAGGTCCCTCTGCAGTCCTGCCCAGACACAGGAGAAAGAAGATGTTTTCTGGCCTGGGTTAATATAAATTATAAGAGGTTATAAGAAGCCTGAGCTAATGGGCCAATCAGTTTATCATTAATATAGACTTCTGTGTGATTTCTTTGGAACCTAACAACTGTGGAAACCAGGCAGGACAGAAACTCAGACAACAGTTATATCTTAATTTAACCCATCTCTATTAATCTGTGTATCACCACATGGCTGTGGCTTACCAGCAAAGTTCCATTCGGCTTGTCTGTTTCCAGCAGCAGCTATATGGCATCTCCTAACTCCACCTTCTTTCCCCCAGCATTCAGTTTAGTTTCCCCCACATATCTAAATTCTGCTCTATCACAGGCCAAGACAGTTTCTTTATTCATTAACCAATAGAAGCAATACATAGACATAAGGACTTCCCACACTTTCTGCAAGTACAGTCAGTGCTCTTTAGCATTGATCCATTTCTTCAGCACCCCTGGGCTCATTTTTTTTCTTCTGGTTTTAAAGGAAATTATAGCATTTTCACAAACAGATATCTGGGGTATGAATTCTATAGATAAAGTTCAAGTTCAAGGTAGTGTTCTGACTGAGGAACTCCCAGAACTTGTTGAGTTCTGAGCGAGGTTTGGTGACACATACCTACAACTCTATTACTTGGGAGGCTGGGGCAATTAGCCTGAGCTCTGTAGTGAGAGGTGGTGGAAAATGGTTTTCCTGAAGCAGCTCACTGAACACCTGTGGGGCTTTCTACCTTTACCTATGTGAGCATGGCTCATGGCACAGCTGTGCTGCTGTGACCTCTGTGACCACACCCATCCTGCCAAGACCCTTCAATTTCTGAGATCCCAATGCCCCACAGGACTGTGCTACCCTTTACCCCCTCCCCAAAGCAGTAACTATTCATGGAAACTACTTGAATTCTTATAGGTGATTATCTTTAAGGGTTCGTCTGTCCTTTTTGGGCTCAAGAGATATTGTGCATATTTGCTTAAGGATCTACATTAAAGAACAAAATAAACTAAAGAGCAAGATTAGCTAAGAATATTGTTGAGTTATTTGCTAGCAAATTAACCTAAGGGTGGTTTTTTTTTTAATCAAAATGAAACGCATTCAACAGATGACCACGACACGGTCCCAAGGCAGGCAGAGAAAGCTGGAAGGAAGGGGGAAGGGAGAGGCTGCCTCCCTAGCACCCTTATAGCTGATTCTGTGCTCTGTGCAGGTGCTGTAGTGTCCCACAGTGGGGAGACTGCCACTTCCAACCCACAGCAGGTATTTTAGCCAAGAATGAAAAAGATTAACAAATAAATAAATGAATATACATGACCACATTATTCAATGTTTTGATCCCTACCCATCCTGGGGCAACACATTTGCCCTGTGACAGAGACAGTCTAAATCTAGTTAGGAGCTAGTTGCGATTGCTTATTTCTGTTCCCTTCTGAGGTGGCTTGTAATTTACGTAACCACTGGTTTTTCAAAAACACAGAACACATAAAAAAGTCTTTAATCAGTCGGGTGGTGGTGGTGCACATCCAAGCACTCAGAAGGCAGAGACAGGAGGATCTCTCTGAGTTTGAGGCCAGCTTGGTCTACAAAGTGAGTTCCAGGACAGCCAGAGCTGCATAGAGAAATGTTGTCTCATAAAAACCAACAAATAACAACAGAAAGCCTTTAACCATTTCAGACTTACTAAGCATCCGGCTGCAAGATTCTTGTCCAAAGCCTCTCTTGTCTACAGCTCACATCCTCACCTCCCCCACCTCCACCCAGGACACACATATATCACGTATCGCTCCTTTGTTCTTCCAGGGCCTGGACTTTGCTGGTTTCACAGTGCACATGTTCCTTGGGATCTGCCTCATTCTCCTGGTTTCCTTCCCACTCCTCAGACTTCTGTACTGGAACAGAAAGCTTTATAACAAGGAGCCCGGCGAGATTGTCGGTAGGTATGAGCACCTCCTCACACTGCAGAGTCCGCTGCAGTATTCTCCCCCAGCCCCAGGGGACAGTCCTATAAGCAGGAGGGGTCCACACCCCACAGGATCCCCAGGAAGGTATTTGTCCATAGGATGCTGCATGCTTAGGAGCAATGGCTGTCCAGAGATACCTCCAACTTGTCTAACAAGCTGCTCGGCTGCTTCAGTCCGAGGCTATTGAGTAGCCATAAAGGCTGTCTTGCTTTTAGTTTACCATCTTGGCCTTTTCCATATATATATATATACATATATATATTCAAATTGTAAAATAGAGGTTAAGTGTAAGCCTCATAAAATATCTTACTCTCTTAGGAAGCAATGGATAGCAAACACCTCTCTCCTGTTCTCCATCAGAAGGTGTCTGAATTCAGCATTGGGTGAAGGTGGTGTTGTTTGCTTCTTTCTGGCCAGCATCTCACCAGCTGATTCCTATCTCTCCTGTGTGAGATAGGAGCTGGGGAGGGGTGGGGAAGATAAGAGAGGGAAGGCATTCCTGCTTCCTGCTTTCTTACCAGAAGCCCTCTAGAGGTGCCCAGCATGGCTGCCCGAGAGCCATATCCCTACTGCTGCTATTGAAGAGCTCTCTTTCTGAAACCATTCAGAGACTGGGCAATTGACTGAGTTCATTTGTGTTGCTCTACCTACCATGGCTTGGCAAGCTAAAAAGTTAGAGGCTTATTTATAATCGCTTACTGTCCAGGAGACTGTAAACCCTGGAGCATGGCTCCAGCAACTGGCGAGGCCTCTTTGCTGCTCCCTGGCCTGTCACATACTTTGGAGAGGACAAGCCAGATCTCTTGCTTTTAGCCAAGCATCTGAGAAGTGATGGCAAACTGTATTCAAAGCACAGCAGCAAGGTGCAGATTTTGGTTGATAGCAGAGCCAGTGAGAGTGGGCTAGGGTTGTGGAGTTAAGACTTTGCTCAAACAAAAGTACAACAATAATACATTAATAATTGAATTAAAAAAGATGTTGCTGGAGAAAGGACTTTGTTCTTCAGGCAGCGTTGAAATGGCTTTTCTCGCTTAATGATGACTTTCAGAGTTCAGTGCCGTCGTCTGGTTCCGTCACCATAGCTCATGCTGAGAGGAGCCTGTGCTAGTTGGAACATTGATGCCCATTGTTGGTGCATGGCGACAGTGGGGGTCGTTGCTGATGCCCGAGGGTGGGAGAGACTAAGTGCCGTGCCCTTATTTCTCCGCAGAACTGAAGCATGAGATTCATGTCTGGCGTTTGACCGCACAGCGCATCAGTCCAGCCAGCCGCGAGGAGACAGCCGTGCGTGGCCTGCTGCTGGAGAAAGTGCTGGCCCTGGAGCACCTGCTGGCTCAAAGGCTGCGTTCTTTCCACAGGTACCACACGATCCTGCTTGGATGTGTACCGGGGCCCCCTTATTGGTTGTGCTTAATGGTGACATTGCACGAGGTCCATAATCCATTGCAATTATTGTTGTATGATACCCAAGAGAAAAGATTTTTAATCAAAGCATTTAGTTGCTGTAATTAAGCACTGTAGCAACTGACAGAATGAAGGGCTCATTTGGGCTCATCGTTTGTCCTACTTGCTGTTGCTATGATCAACACCATGGCTCAAAGCAAGTTGAGGAGGACAGGGTTATTTCATTTTACAGCTTACATGGCTGAGGGAAGTCAGGACAGGAATGAGGCAGAAAACAAAAGGAAGCCCTGCAGGGATGCTTACTGGTGTGTTTTTTATTGCCCCCTCAGCTTGTTAATCTATACAACCCGGAACTGCCTGTCAGCTTGTTATTCTATACAACCTGGAACTCCTTGTCCAGGGTGATACTGCTCACAGTGAGGCGGGCATTCCCAAGTCCATCATTAGTCAAGAAAATGTCCTGCGGTCTTGCCTCCAGGCAACCTGAAGGAGGCATGTTTTCAGTTAAAGGTGCTTCATCCCAAATGACACAAACTAACCAGCACAATTGACCCCCATGTCAATCACTCTTAAGCCATAACCTCTCCCCGTTTATTTTCAATATGTCATGTTAATATTCCAACAGAAAACATAGTATAACTTTAAAATCTTTAAATATGTGTGTGTGTATATATATACACATATTTAATTCTTGAGAATATATTATTGGTTGTGAGCCTAGCCTGTAAGGGCAGAGCCATCTCTCCAGCCACTGAGATTATAATATAAATACATTTGGGGGCTGGAGAAGGGGCTCAAGTGGTTAAGAGCATTGGCTGTTAATCCAGAGGTCCCAGGTTCCATTCCCAGGACCCACATGGCAGCTCACTCCTGCCTGTGACTCCAGTTCCAGGGGCCTCTACACCCTCACACAGACATACATGCAGGCAAACCATCAATGCCATAAAATACAAATAAATAAATTTCATACCACAAATACATTATTTTCTCTTTCCCTTTTCTCCCTCTAAACCCTCCCATGTTCCCCACTTCAGTCGCTTTAAAGATCCGTGGCTTCTTTGTTCAATAATTTTTGCTACATGCATATATGTTTATGTGCAAACATGAGTATTCCTAAGTGTAGCCTGCTCAGTCTGAATAATGTTAATTGTATGCACGCTTTCAGGAACGACCGTTTGGCACTGGGTAATCATTTGGTGTGTGCTTCTCTGGGGAAGACTGTTTTGTTTTTGCCACTCTCAGCGTACCTTAGTTGCCTGTAGTTCCTTATGTAGGATTCAGTCTTGGTGGTCTTTCGCTTGTCCACTTTGGCATGGCTATGGTGCCATTCTTGTTCAGTTCCTGTTTAGGGAGTCATATTAGTGAGACTCTCCGGGTATTTCTTCTGGCATTACTAGAAGACACAATCTCATAGCAAACTCCCTCATCCTCTGGCTCTTACATCATTTCCACCCCTTCTTCTGCAATGTTCCCTGTCCCTTGGGTGCAAGAGTTGCTTTGTAGAGGTATCTATCTATCCACTGGAGCTGGGCTCTACCACTCCCTGAATTTTGATTGGTTGTTCTTCTCTGTTATGGTCACTGTCTGTTGCAAAGAGAAATTTCCTTGATGAGGGATAAGTGCTACATTTGACTGTGGATATGAGGACAAAAATGTTGAAATGTACTTAGGGATTATATCAGTTTAGTAAAGTGGTGGTTTTTTGGTTCTCCTCCAACATCCGTTGACTTTGATAGCCCTTAGTAATTGGTGATATTTCCAGTACCAGACATCATTGCCCTCTTCCAGGGTAGGTTTTAAGTTCAATTAGAGAGCTTCTGTTTATTGCCAAGGTCTGTGTGCCACTAATCCACCATTAGGGTTCTGCCATGCTGGTCACTGGCATCACTCCTAGGCAGCATTGCAGCTGTGTAGAAGAGTTGGTTGCCTTCTTTCTTCGGAAGCATTCATGGTGCCTTCTCCTACCAGGAAAGCTAGTTCCGAAGGAGGAGGCATTCAGGGGAGGTCCACTTCAGAGACCTCTGAGCACTGATGCTGACGTGCATTGTGTCTTGCTTTCCACTTCTTGGGGGGGAGGGGCAACCAAGCACAAGAGCAATAACCTATGTTTTGGACATTTCTCGGACAACTTTGACCGACAACTCTAAAGTTTTCTCATGCCCGATGTTGGGTCTTTGTACAGTGTGGTCTTCGGCGCTTGGAGAAAACATTGTCAGTCAAGATGAGAAAATTTCATTTAAACTATGTCTATTTATACACAGAGTTACATGTATTATAGATTTTAAAAAGGTAGATAGTTAATAGCATGATTGCTTGTGACTTTTCCAGACATGCTTGCTATATTCTATCCTGATTCCCCTTCTTCTGTATTTATCTCTCCCCCGTTACCTTGTCAGAGCTCCCTTTTCCCATTTCCTCAATTCAATCCCTTGCACTCTGCTATTTCCCTCTCCATCACTCCTCCAACCCCCTACCCAGGCAGTGGTTCCATTTTGCTCTCTTAGTTTCTCAGCTACTGAAGGATATGCTCCCCACTTCTGAAGACTGGGAGTTAACAGCCTCAGACAAGCGAGAACAACATGGGTTTGTCTTTCTGGAGCCCTGTGACCGCACTCAACATGGTCTTTTCTAGTTCTCTCTCTTTACCTCCAGATCTCATCATTTTCCACAGCTGCATAGACGTCCACCGTGTATATGTTCCACCCTTTGATCCTCCATTTGTCAACTGAAGGACATTTAAGTTGTTTTCATCTCCTGGCTATTGTGAAGAGAGCAGCAATGAACACGGCTGAACAAGTGCCATCTTAGGGTCTTTTCTTGTGTTTCAGCTATGTTAGAATATTCAGGTCCTGCTATGGGAGGCATATCTGGTCTCTAGTGGAGACATATTGCCTTGACTGTTGTTGATTGCATTTTTATGCTGGTGTCTAGGCATCTGGGATTGGGGTGGTTATAGGTCTAGGCGCTGATTTCTGGATTTGAGTTTGTTGGATGGGTGTTTTGTTCCTGCTTTCCGTTTTCTCTCTGAATTTTGGGGAATTTTAGGGTTGTGTGATACCTGGTAGGAAATTTTCTTGGACCTGATAGTTATGGACACTGGAGGTCCCAGGTAAAAGCGTATTTCTGAGTATAGGGAGCTAACATTTAGGAATGGGCATAGGCTAGGGTTCTGAAGGGCTTCGCAGGAGTGTTCAACTAGGATCTGTTTAATTTGTCTCCTTGGAATAGGGGAAGACAATGAAGAGAGGTTACCCCAGAAGGTCCTCAAGGGAGGATGAGATGGGGAACTGGACATAGAGAAGCAGGAGAGAGGAAAATCTTCAGACAGACTACCTGCTTTCCTGACCAGCAGTGGGATAGCAGGGAATACCTGCTGGAGTTGGGATTTAGTGGCAAGGAGAGAGGGGGAGGTTAGAAGGGTGTGCTGGCTAGTCTCATGTCAGTTTGGCATGCAAACTCATGTTATCTGAAAGGAGGGAACCTCAATTGAGAGGAGACCTCGGTGGGATCTGAGTATAAACCATTTTCTTAATCAATGATTGATGAGGCAGAGCCCAGGCCTTGGTGGATGGTGGCATATCTGGGTTGGTGGTCCTGAGTTTTATATGAAAGCAGACTGAGCAAGCTAGGGAAACCAAGCCAGTAAGCCATGGTTTCTGCATCAACTCCTGCCTCTAGTTCCCTGCCATGTTTGAGTTCCTGTCCTGGCTTTCTTCAATGATGAACAGCAAGGAATATGAAAAAAGTTTTAAAGCTACAGGAAAGGAACATAAAGTAAAGGTGGAGCATGATGAAAAAAAAAGTTTTTGAATAAGAGGCATGAACTAGGGAGAAGCCCAGGCTAGACCAGGTCTTCAACAAGATCACAGAAAAAACTTGTACCCAAACTAAAGAAAGCCATATACAGACAGATGCAAGATGCACATAGAACAACAAATAGACAAGCCCAGGAAAAAGAAAATCCCCACAGCAATTCATAGTTAAAACACTGAGCATACATAACAACAGAAGTGTATTGAAAGCTTGAGAACTAAAATACTAGTCACATAAAAAGAAGCCAACTTTATGTGTGAAGCCAAAACGCGTTAGTAGGTTTTTCAGTTCCATCTTCATGTTGGCTTGAGTCCTCTTCAACTCATTTATCTCCACACTGAATTCCATTTCCAACCCCTATGTTGTCTTTATTACCAGTCTTTTATTTGTGTTTCCTTGGGGATCACTTAGGTGTTTATTCTCCTTATGTTCTCTCTCTCTAATTTCACTTAGCTGTTTCTTGGTGACATCTTTAAACTGCTTGAATTCTTTAATGAAGTTGATGGCTGTTCTCTTAAGTTCTCTGTCCTTCAGTTCATAAGACCATAAGGCAAAATAAATCCTTTCTTCCATGAGTTACCTTGGCCACTGTGTTTTATCATGGAGACAGAACAGTTACTGGCCCAAGAGCTCACCGACCAGGTCTTATGAGGGGCTCTTACCACACTCCTGAGGTCACAAGCAGTGTGCACCCTTGCCTTGGCATGGTGGTCTGTATTTGGGTTCTTTTATTTGCAGGGTTTAATCTTTCAAAACTTTGGTCCTTGGGGCTGCCAAGACGACTTAGCAGGTAAAGGTGCTTGACATCAAGGCTGAGGACCCAAATTCAGCTCCAGGAACCCACACAGTAAAAAGAAAGCAGATTCCCGCAGGCTGTTCTCCGACCTTACGCTGGGCTGGATGCAGCGTACTCCCAAGTAAACTGAAAAGTTTCTAGAGCTGAAAAAATACGATCAACAGAATATGTATAGCTGTTTTCCTTGTTATTATTCTGTAAGCAAGCATAACAGCAGCTATTTACCTAGCATTTTGTTGGACTAGGTGCTGTAACTAAAATAGAGATTCCTGAAAGTGTGTGGGAATATCAGTGCAATACCTCAGACACTGCTCCATTTGTCCGTTATCTGTCTGTCATTCTCGCGCACTGGCACGTGATCTTTAAGACATTTTTCTTCTTTACAGTTGCTCTTAAAACGTCTCTCCACTTTCAGATCATGATTTTTGTTCTTTTTCTTTGGGAATATAGAGTAAATAGGTTTCCTAATTTCCGTGGTCACCTTCATGGGCATCATGGACATTCCAGCCCTCACGCCACTGTGCCAGGATCCACAAATACATCTAGGCTCTCACAGCTGTCCATACCACCTTGCTAATCTCACGAAGCAGCAGTGAGCTTCCTGCAACACAGGAATAATGAGAGACCTTTCTCTCTTACAGACAAATCTCACAAGAAGATAAAAATTGGGAGACCAATATCCAAGAGCTGCAAAGAAAGGTATTGTGTCTTCTTTTCTCAAGTGCTTCTGAATCATGGCTTGTAAGAAAGGTGATTATTTTGCTTCTTAGATTTGATTATCATTTTCAGCTGACACAGCTAATTGTAGACCATTGTGTGGCATGGTGCCGTAGCCGGATGCAGGTGCACCCTGGGCTCTGCTCACACCAGCCCACCTGCATCTATTGTCATTTCTGTGTGCTGGTCCCTTCAAAAATGTCTTTTTTTTCCCTATGACCTCAGATTCAGCTGGTGATGGAAAAACATTGCTGTATTTTATTCCTATAGCTTTGCCTGAGGTATAATTTATTTTTGTGCTAATGAGGAAGATGATTGCCTAAAATGGTAGAATTATTTTGTCAGGAGATGGAAGATTTTTCTGGGTGCTGAAGATGCATTCCAAGTGTGCCCCGGAAAGGCCTGTGGCCACCTGTTAGCCGGTCTCTGCTGCTCGGTTCTCCTGACCCAGAGAGCTTACAGGGTGTGCATTTTTGGGGTGTAATGCAGAAGATGGAGTTCTAGGGATGGGTGTGAGCTGTGTGTCTACTACCATTGTGGGCTGGACTTCTGGGCAGAGGTTTGCTTCTACTTCCTGCTTATTTTCCTGCCGTGATAAACTGTCCATAGAGCCCAGGACTTCTGAGGGACTCACAGGAAACAGTGCCCTCATTGCCTTGTCCCCCGAGTCATGAAGACTCTGCAGAGACACAGCACTCTCTGCGCTCACAAGTGTGTATCTGCCCCAGTACTCGTGAGCCCACGACAAGAGGCAAAAACAGCATTTCATGGTCTCTGGATTTCTTTTGCTGGAACGACAGTATTTAAAGAATACGTCAAGCATGTTAAAGACATGTAGAGCTGGTACTGTCATGGAGGTCATGCTTGAGTGCCACACCTTGTAACGACTCTTAGGTGCAGCATCACACGGGTGCTACTTACAGGAAGGACATCAGAACTCAGACACAGGGCACACAGGCACGTGTCTGAATCTTATAGTTTCCACAAAGCATCTACTAATATCTCACTGCACGGCAGTGTACACTCTCCAGGAATAGAAAAAGTTTCTTTAGTTCTCACAGGATTTTGATATTTTTTCTTTAAAAGGAAATGCTTAGAGCAATTCAAAGGATGTAGAACTGTGGGCATGCTTCGAGAATCTGAAGACTGTCCTGAGAAAATGAGCTGTGTTTCTCTCTCTCACAGCACAGGATAACGGACAGGATTCTGCTTGTCAAGTGTCTGACGGTGCTGGGGTTTGTCATCTCCATGTTCTTTCTCAACTCCTTCGTGCCTGGCATTCATCTTGATCTTGGTGAGTCTACTATTCTGTTAACTTCTCTGCTAACTTTTGCATCTGATGTGGCCGTGTGGATGGGGAGGCTCCCAAGCCTGTTCCCAGATGGATGCCTGTATCTTCCACACAACGTGACATCACAAGCAGGCTTGGGGGTGGAGCTTTTCCTGTGTCTTGGCAGCCGCTTCCCCAAATGACCATTCAGAGGCTTAATATTAACTGTATATGCTCAGCCCAATAGCTCAGCCTTATAACTAACTAGCTCCTACATTTCAAGTTAACCCATATTCCTTACTGAAGCTCTGCCATGTGGCGGTACCTTTATTAGCAGGGAATGCTCATCTTCTGCTTCCTCAGCATCTGTTGGTGACTCCTGACTCCACCCTTTTTCCTCCTGTGTAAGGCTCTCCCATCTACCTCTACCCTGTTCAGCTATTGACCAGTCAGTTTCTTTATTAAAACCAATCAAAGCAATACCTATTCACAGTGTCCAGAAGGATGGCTGCGAAGGGGCTGAGGATTGGTAGAGCTCTACCGAGCTCAGTGTCCTGTGTGGCTACAGATGGTTTCTCCATGCAGTAAGCTTCTTCTCCCAGTCCATCCCTTTGGTCCTCCCATGTTGTCAGCACATCTCTCTAGTGGTTAGCCACCGCCCCTCTCCAGCTCTGTGTCAAGGTCAGAAAAATGGCTCTCTCAGGTTGGAACTCCCAGGGCACATCCTCGCCACAGACACCCCACACTTGCCGCAGACTTCGTGTTCTGTCGCAGCAATCTTTATGTCGGTACTTGAAAGATAACCGAAAAATCTACTAGTAAAACCTACCTCATCTGAAAGTATAGATCAATGAGAAATAGATGTTTGATGTAGCATCCAGTTCGGCTGGCAACCCGGGTTTGGCTCTGAGCCGACAGGTGTTCTTTATCAACACCAGAACTGGTCTTTCTGGAACCTCCCGACGTCCCGAAGAAAGCAACAGGCAGTGTTAATGATGGCATGGATCTCAGCTGCGTTTGGTGGAGGCGCATCTAGAAATGGTTACAGTGTGATTGCTTTAATTATACCCAGTCACGCCGCAGTTTTACCGTTACAAATTTTCATCACTGAGAAGATGAAGGTACCATGGATAATTAAACAAATACAGTGAACCTGGTAGACCCGAACAGAAGCCTTCCACTGGAGATATATTTGGGGGGGCTCACAAATAAATTAGCTTTATTTGTGCTTGAAAAGAGTATATAAGCATTTGAAAAGCTAACCACACAAAGGAGCTTATGTGCTTACACACACACACACACACACACATTTTTTTTTTTGCTAACATTTGCCACGTCTTTTTTTGTTGTTGTTGTTTTGGTTCTTTGAGACAGGGTTTCTCTGTGTAGTCCTGGCCATCCTGGAACTTGCTCTATAGAACAGGCAGGCCTCAAACTCAGGGATCTGCCTGCCTCTAACTCCTGAGTGATGGGATTAAAGGTGTGTGCCACCATGGCCCTTAAAGACACATCTTTATATAAACTTTTAAAAAGTCTTGGTTACTGTTGGGGAAGATCAGCCTTTTTTTTTTGAGATTGTATTTTATTTTAAAGGATAGCTTTTCTTTGTGAAAACATACAATATATCAATTGATTTAAAAATAAAGAATGTTTATGAAAAAACAATTATTTTCATATGAGATGATAAACCAACAATTTTGTTTAAAAATGGAAGTTGTTTTCTTTGTTTGCTAATTCTTAGTTTTCAATACATCCAGACCACAATTTCTCCTTCCTCTACTCCTCCCAGTTTCCCCCTCCACCTCCCCTCTCTCCCAGGCCCTTCCACTTCAGAAAAGAGCAGGCATCCTAGGGACATCAACAGAACAGGGCATAACAGATTACAATAAGACTAGACCCAAACCTAGTCTCATATCAAGACTGGGCAAGGCAACCCAGCACGGGAAAAGAGTCCCAAGAGCAAATGAGTCAGAGACAGCCACACTCCCGCTGTTAGGAGTTCCACAAAAACATTAAGCTAGCATAAGTAACATGTATGAAGAGGATCTAGCGTACACCACTGCGGGCTCTGTGATTGTTGCTTCAATCTCTGTGAGCTCCTATAAGCCCTACTTAGCTGATTCTGTGGACTGTGCTCTCCTGGTGTCCTCGACCCCTCAGGCTCCTGAAACTCTTTCTTCCCATCTTCTGCTGGGTTCCCTGCACTCCAAAGGGAAGGGACTCGATGGAGATCTCTGATTTAGACTCTGCAAATGTCTGGCTGTGGGTCTCTGTACTTGCTTGCATTTTAATTTTAATACAACATTTTCCTCTTCCATTTTCTTCACACAAACCCTTCTGTGTGCTCCTCCACGTTTCTCCAAGTTCATGGCCTCTCTTCTTCATCAGCAGTTTTTGCACATATATATGTACATGTGCAAATTTCTCAAAATGCAATATATATATTTACATAACTATAAATTTATATATTTATTTATATAACTTTAACTTGTTGAGCCCATCTGCTACTCATATGTAGGTTTTCAAGGCTGATTGTTTGGCACTGGACAACCAATACACCTTTTGCTGCGTAGGCCACATTGCCTGATCTCAGTTTTACCCAGTGGCCTCTAGTTCATGTAGGGCTGAGGCCTCGGAAGCTAAGCCTTTGTACAAAGACATCTCGTTTCTTTGTGCCGCTGTTGCACCTGTGACTGTGAAGTAGAACTTCGGTTCTACTTTTAACACAAATGTTGTTTCTCTTTCCCTTTAGTTTGTGAAGAGATATCTTCTCAGGGATCCGAGGCTACACATTGCCTTTATTTGCTTCTTAATCCTGAAAGGTCAGGTAGACTAGCAAAGAAAGTCTGATTAGCATTTTAAGACAGAATATTTAAATGGGGATATCTTCATTGTATGTAGTACTAGTTTTCAGAAGGACGTCTTCTTGAAAATGCATTATGTACTTTGAACACATCTCCCCATTCCAGCACTGCCTCCTTTCCCCCTCCCCTCCTATTTGTCCCCATGTCCCCTACAGTGTCCCTTCCATGTTCATGTCACATATATAATGATCAGATATAGACTCTAAAGACCACGAATTACAGAGACCGACTTAACTCTCTTAATATAGTGGCGATAAGTTGCATCCATTTTTCTGAAAATGACTTTCATTCTTTTGTGTGTGTTCCACATATTCTCTTCCCTTCTACGCACTGTTGGATACCGAGCTGGTCCCAAGGCTTAGCTGTTGTGAACCAAGCTATAACAGACATTGGTACACAAGTGTCTCTGTGGTTGGTGGACTTTGACTCCCTGGAGCAAGTACGTCGGAGTGGCATAGCCGGCTAGTGTACTTGATCTATTTTTTAGTTGTTTTTCTTCTTTGGAGAATCGGCCATGCTGGTTTCCATAGTGCCTGTACTAACTGATAGTGCATCAAGGTTTTGTTCAAACCCTCACCGGTATTTGCTATCATGTGCTCGCTCTCTTTCTTTCTGTTTTGCTTTTCAAGACAAGGTTTTCCTGTGTAGCTCTGGAGGTCCTGGAACTCACTGTGTAGACCAGGCTGACCTCGAACTCACAGAGCTCCATCTGCCTCCACCTCCTGAGTGCCACCACTCGCCTGGACTATCGTGTACTCTGAATGACTATCATTCTGACAGGATGAGGTGGAGTCATAGTATAGATTAAATATGAATTTTTCTGATGTTGAGGGATGTTAAACGGTTTTTCACCTGTCTATGGCTACTTGTATTTTGTATTTTGTCATTTCATTATATTAGTCTATTTATTGATTGATTTGCTAATTTATTCCTATTTAATTTCAGAGCTTTGCATATTCCACAGGTTAACTGTCTTTCAGTTACATAGTGAGCAAAGATGTTATTCTATTCTGCAATGTAGGAGCAGAAACTCTGAGCCTGTAAGAGGGGAAAACAGGGAGAACAAGTTGGGATTAGCACCTCTGCTTCCTAAGGATTTATTTTTGTTATTTTTATTATGTGTATGTGTGAGTATTTTCGTGGGAGCACAGGGACCCACAAAAGCAAGTGGCTGGAATCACGGGGATTGTAAAACTCTCCGATGTGGGTGCCAGGAATCAGCTCAGGTCCTCTACAGAAGCTCCTGTGTCATCCACCATGGGAGGGGCTGACCCACATCTAGCGTCCCCAAGAAAACGTACAACAATCCTTTTCTCAATTGCGGTTCCCTCTTACAAAATTACTCTAGCTGGTGTCAAGTTGACATACAAATGAGTCGGCACACTGTGTGTTGTCAAAACCAAAAGTCAAATAACACAGAATAGCCTCCCATAGCATCGTGGTATAGTTACGTCATAGCACCTGAAACGTATCATGTCACAAAACATGAAAACATCATGCATAGAGCATCCATCACGTGATACGATGTAATGCCCTGTGACATAAGGCACATGGTCTCATGCAGTGCACAAGGACGTTGTGAGACGCCAACCATGTGACGCGACCTCTGACACATTCCTTCTCTGAAGAACCAGAACCTAAGCACTGCAGACTCAACATGCTCACTTCTTAAAATTACTACAGAACAAATGGATCTTTTCTTGTGAAATTATATTTTTTGACCTATAGAGGTTTATGTAATTACCAGCAGAATTAGAGTATCATCCCACAAGCCCCAGGCTCTCCCTGGTGGCTGTTTCCTCTCCCATCAACCATGGGTCAGTTTCCATCCTTAGCAAGCCATCTGTTTTGAGAACGTCACATAGGTGGCATCAGGTTGGATGCAAGCTTCTGAGATGAGTGTCCCTGCGCTGACACTATGTGGCTGGCGCAGCCTTCCGTGCTGCGGACTGTGTCAAAGCTTGGCTCCTTTGTTGCTGAGCAGCGGTGAGGAGGCACAGTCTGTGTGTTCATTCATTTACTGAGGGGTCAGCCCACGTTTAGCAACAGTGAGCAGAGCTGGTCCAAACGGCAACCAACTTCAGGATTTGTGTGAATTTAAATGTTCGTTCTTGGCTATTTATCTAGAGGTGAGACCATTAGTCTTATGTGTTTGTACGTTTGACTGTAAAAGACAATTGCTGGAGTTTTCCAGAGAGGCTGTTCCTTTTGCCTTCCCACAGCCTGGATGTAGCCTTAGCAGCACCAGGTAGGATGGATTCCTCCCTTAGGGCTAGGCTGACGTGCACGAGGTGTCTCTTAGTGACTTTCTGTCTTGGCACAGTTTATTTGTCGCCTTTGAGGGAGTATTTTTAGTGACAGGCAATCTATTTGATTTGTTGTACGCATCAGAGAGGAGTGTGGGGATGATTATGGGCGGCCAGCAGAGGTCAGGTGAGGACAGGCTTTGAGAGACGTGCCTGCTAGAAGCCACTCCGCGTGGGCAAACCTGCTTGTCCCTCAGTCACCATGCATTTTCTCTTTTCCTGGAAACTCCTCAGTCAGTCTATAGAATCGCTCTAGCCATACACAGAGGAAAGGCTGCTTTGAGCTTCAGAGTCCCAGGCGAAGAGTCTGGTTGGGGCAGGCAGTGTTGCTTCCCGAACATTGGGAATGCCAGCCAAGAGGACAGGGCCACATAACACATAGCTGTAATGGCCGAGGGCATACTTTTTAGAGGAAGGGGGCTGTTCTAACTGAACAGTCTCCAAACCTCTTAGTACATTTGTTAGTCTCTCTAGTGTCTGGTTGGTACAGACATTTCTTGGTATCTTTGAGAGGTGATTTCAACACTTCCCAGGGATCCAAAAACCTTTGGAGGCTCAAGTCCCTTAATTAAAATGGTGTGTGTTTCCATATAGCCTAAGAACCTCCTTCTCTGGGCTTTAACTCACCTCTAGATGACTTCTGCTCTTCCTCCTCTTCCTCCTCCTCCTCATTCTCCTGCTGTAGTATTTGGGATTGAATTAAGGTCTAGGCAAGTTCCCTACGATATTCTCTGCCACTCCACTTAAAATTATTTTGAGCCAGATCCTCGCCAAGTTACTCGGATTGGCCTTGAACTCACTGAAGTCTACGCTAGCTTTGAAGGTTTCATTCTCCCGGCTCAGCCTCCCCAGCGTTTGGTAGCTCACAGTCTACCACCAGGTTTTGCTGATAGTGTCTCTTTCTCTTTAAGTACAGAAGTTTTCAGTCTTGAAGAGGTTGCTTTACCTCTTCGAAGACTGATTTCGGTGTTACATCTAGCTGACTATTGCCTACTCCCAGGTCATGAGGATGTGCGCCTGTCTCCTTTAGTTTAAACTTCTAGTTCTTCGGTTTTGGTCGTCAACCCCTTGCCTTTATTTATTGCAAGAAATATTTTCTTCACAAGAAGTACTGTGATTACGAGCAGAGTCTCTATGAGAGAGAGAGCTCCATTCATATTTTCATTTCTTCTTGGAGTAGTATCAGTGGTTTGTATGTTTTAGGAGTTTGGTCATTTCATGTGAGTTAACAGAACTGAAGTTTTAGTTATTTTCTAAGTAGGCTAATCTGGATTTCATGTGGGTTGGCATGAAGTTCATGGTTATCTGAGTAGGTTGAAATGGATTTCATGTGGGTTGGCATGAAGTTCATGGTTATCTGAGTAGGTTGAAATGGATTTCATGTAAGTTAGCATGAAGTTCATGGTTATCTGAGTAGGTTAATCTGGATTTCATGTGTGTTAGCATGAAGTTCATGGTTATCTGAGTAGGTTAATCTGCATTTCATGTGTGTTAGCATGAAGTTCATGGTCATCTGAGTAGGTTAATCTGCATTTCATGAGGGTTATCATGAAGTTCATGGTTATCTGAGTAGGTTGAAATGGATTTCATGTGGGTTGTCATGAAGTTCATGGTCATCTGAGTAGGTTAATCTGCATCTCAAGGCCAGTTGATGCATTAGTCACATTTCTCATCACGGTCACAGAATATCTGACGAAATCAATGTAATAGATGAAGGGTTTATTCTGAACCACATTAGAAGGTTATGGTCCTCATTCTTGGGAGGGGCATAACACATGTTGGCACTCTTCGTGGTGGTGGGGGCCTTATAGCATGACTTGTTCATATCTCAGCAGACGAGGAAAGAGACAGCTTGATCTAGAAGTAGAGTCTCCCCACAACCTGAAAGGCCCATGCTAGGCTCCATACTAAATGGCTCTACCACCTCCCTAAACAGACCCACCAACTGGGGGTCAACTGTTCAACATGTGAGCCTGTGGGGGATACCAAACAGACCCACCAACTGGGGGTCAACTGTTCAACATGTGAGCCTGATACCAAAGAGAACCATCAACTGGGGTTCAACTGTTCGACATGTGAGCCTGTGGGGGACATTTTGCATTCAAACCGTAATAATTTAGCTAAATATTTGTCAATTTTATGAATCTTTTCAAAGAGTCAGTTTTGGTTTCATTGATTGTCTCCATTGATTTGTGTGATTTCTGTCTCATTTGTTTTCAATATAACCTTTACCATTTTCTTTCTTATGCTTATTTTTTTTTGCACGACAAAGCTTTTATTCATCATCAGTGACTTAAGAAAGGCAAGCTCACTGGTGCTTCACTTGAGTATGCTGTCATCTTGAGCTTCTGCCCGTTCTCTCTCAATCCGTTTCAGCTCATCTAGTCTCTTCTCCTCCTCCACTGCCACCCTCCTCTCCTCCTCTGCCCGGGGCTTTAGGTAACTATAGCGCTTGGCACCGTAGGCCATGCCAAGGACCAGGGCTGAGTATCGGCCGAGCTTGATGAGCGGAGAGACCTGAACTGGGGGCACCATCTTGTCTGTGACCTTCGCGCCGGAAGCTTAACTTCTTATTTTGGGTTTATAGTGCTTCTTAACACCAAAGTTTAAGTGATTGGAACAGTCTGTCTTATGTGATTATTGCCTTACCTGTTCTCAACAATGCTGTTCTGCTGGGTTTCCATTTCCACTATTTCAAGGAATTTTAGATTTTACTTTTAAGTTTCTAAAAAAGTCCTATTAAAGAATTTATGCACTGTGATGCTTCATTTTCACACGTTTGTGTATTTCCCAAACTCTCTGTCATCATTGACTTCTGAATTTAACTCCAGTGTAGAATTCAGTTTATCGTGATTTCAATACTCATAAGTTTATTGGTATTTGTTTATGTGATAATACATTTTAGAGAATTTTCCATATGGACATGAGATGTTTCACATTTGACTTGTTTAGAGAAGTGTACAGACACCCATTTTGTTGGCGTTTCTCCTTTTTCTGATTCAAGGTATCTCCGTCTTTGTTGATCTGTTGGCTTTTTGTCCATGACTGAGATAAGAGCATTGAAGTCTCCAAATATTATTGAACTGTCTATCCAGTTACTTCCTCTTATGCTTTATGTACTTAAAAACTTTGTTGTTAGAGGCATCTATGGACTCGTAATGCTTTCTTGGTGAATTCTCCTTTGCCATCATTTCGGCATCAATTTCTTTCATCTTGAAATCTTCGGTATCTGACATCAGCACTGTCAATCCAGTATTTACTTCCTTACTCTTACTAATCTATATTTAGTTTTACGTCTCTGTCACTTGGCTGCAGCTCTAGCCCTTGGGTTTTAGAGAGAGGTACTAAGGGACTCAGTCTGGTCTCAGACTCACTGTGAAGTCCAGGCTGGTGTTGTACGCATGGCCCTCCTACTTCAGCATCCTAACTGCTAAGATTACAAGTGTGTGCCATTACACGTGACTTATGGCTTTATTTTGTGTGCCTTTTCCCTTCGTTTTCTTTCTCATTTACCTGTGTACAGCATGTATTTGAGTCATTCGTGTGCTAGTATCTGCCTTTTGCTTAGAGTGGCTAATATTTTTATATTAAATATAATTACCAAGATGACAGAAATTAATCTGTACTTCACTATTGACTTTGTGAGGAGTGTCTGCAAACAGCATGGCCAGCAGTGTGTCAGTCCACATGAGGCAAGAAGGAAACACGGTTCAACATGATTCAGTACCCAGTGTTGGTTCAAACTTCCTGAGTCTGACACCAGGTAGTTTATTTCAGACATGCTTAAGCACAACACAGTATGGAAACAGGTTTCCTGGTGATAATGAACTCAGTTCTCTGTGTGCAGCAAAGCTTAGGGCACGAATACAGATTACATAGAAATTTGTAAAGTACGAGTGACATTTTCCATCAAGATAAGTTCCATAACTTAACTAAGGAAGTAGGCTCAAGGTAAGCAGCCCATGATAAGGATCCGGGAGAGGACAGCCCTGCAGACTGACTGAGATACATGTAAGAGTCTGGGGAAGTCAGATGTGGCCTGGTCATACAGATAGCACAAAGGTTACCAGGCAGTTAACCACATTTATTCCCAGCCTTCTGGTTGGAAAACATGTTATATGAACCCCTCTTTTTGTATGATTTTTTTAAAATTTTAATTAATTTATTTTACAACCCTACCATGTTTCCCCTCCCTTCTCTCCTCCCAGTCCCTCTCCCTCCCCTCTGCCTTTCCTCAATTTCCCCTTCTGTTTCTATTTAGAAAGCATCAGTCCTCCCATGGGAATCAACTTAGCATGGCATCTCAAGTTACAGTAAGACTAAGCACCTCCCCTTATGTTTAGGGTGGGCAAGGCAATCCAGTATGAGGAATAGGTTCCCAAGAGCCAGCCAAAGTGTTAGTTAGGGACAGCCTCTACTCCCATTGTTAGGAGTTCACAAGTAGACCAAGCTACACAACTGTCACATATAACACAACTGTTATATGTAGAGGGCCTAGGTCTGTCTCATACAGAATCCCTGGTTGTTGGTTCAGACTGTTAGTTCCTGTGAGCCAGGTAAGCTGTTTCTGTGAGTTTTCTTGTAATGTCCTTGACCCCTCTGGCTCTTACAAACCTTCCTCTCTCTTTTCAGCAGGATTCCTCAAGCTTAGCCTAATGTTTGGCTATGGATCTCTGTATCTGTTCCCATCAGCTATTGAATAAAGGCTCTTTGGTGATAGTTTGGGTAGTCACCAATCTGATCACTGGAGATGGCCAATTCAGGCTGTGTATCCACTACTGCTAGGAGTCTTAGCTGGGGTCATCCTTGTAGGTTCGTGAGAGTTTCCCTTGTATCAGGTTCCTACCTGATCCTGTAAAGCACCCCCTTTCCAGTCATCTGTTTTAGTATTCTCTTCCTCCATGTACTCCCCAAGCTGATCCCTCAAGTTCCCATGCCCACCTGCCCCCAGTCCAGCCAGGAGGTCTCTTTTATTTCCCTTTCCCAGGGAGATTCATGCCTCTCCCCTTGGGCCCTCCTTACTACCTGTTCTCTTTTGGTCAGTAGATTGTAGCCTGGTTATCCTTTGCTTTGTAGCTAATATCCACTCAGGAGTGAGTGCATACCATGTTTGTCTTTCTGGGTCTGGGTTGCCTCACTCAGGAAGACCTCTTCTAGGTCCACATCTCTTCCTCTGAAGACACGATACTGCATGTTTAACATTCCTGGTTTCCTTGATGCTTTCCTAGAAGCACAAGAACCTTGGGTCTCCTGCAGACAATCTGTGTATCTTACATTGTTTTTTTTTTTAATTCTTTCATTTCTTATTTTTGTGTAGCTGCTTCCAAAGCACAGTTTGAGGTTCATGTCACTCTATTTTATGAGTTATTTTCTTAATCACGGCCATAGTTATTGCAAGAAACAAAGTCTAGTTGAGATCAATATCAATTTAATTTGATTGTATAAAAAAATTTCCTCTTTATAGGTTTCTCATCTCTTTGTCTTTTGTGCTATTATGGTTACAGAATTTTCAATCCTTAGATTTTTTTGTTCACTGTTTTACAATTATTGGTTTATGATGCCATACTTTAAATAACATGAAAGGTACAAAGATCATATCTATATTGTTTTGTTTATGTACATAAATTCCTCCATAAGTGCTATTCTTCATATGGTTGGAGTAACTTTGAAAAGTGTTTTTCATTTAAGACTCAAAGATTTCTTCTTGTATTCCTTAGATGAAAGGTATCTGTGAGCTTTCCTAGTTTTTGTTTATGTAGGAATTCATTATTGTCTTTCATTTTGAATGACAGTATGGCTGTGTATGGAATTTTTGGTTGAGAGTCTTCTTTTTCAGCACTTTGACTGTGTGATCTTAGGGCCTTCCAGCTTCAGTACTGTGCTCATTGTGTTGAGTACGTGGTCAGTTACTTTCCTCACTGACTGAAAACTTTCTCTTTGTGTCTGTCTTGTCTCTGAGCACTTTTCCTATGATGTGACTGAGTATGGTTCTCTTGGAATACATCCTTTTTAAACTTAATTGATTTTTTTTGGATGTTAAGGTTATTTTTTTTCTCATTATTTTTTTCAGCTATTCATTCTGTCCTTCTCCTTCTACCTTTCCTTTTAGAATTCTTATGATCCATATGTTGGTCTGCCTGATGGTGTCCCACAAGCCCCTTATGTTAATATTTTCTCCTTGCTAATCTCCTTACTAAGATCAGAACTCTTTGTTCTTTATCAATGTCCAGCTTATCCTTCATATTATTAAAAGCTTTAAAAAGCTAACTTCCAGATTTCAAATACCTTGACCATAATTTCATTTCTCTTAAGGGGGAATTGATTATTTTCAGAGTTCTTGTTTGATATTCACATTGATATCCTTCCGTAGCTGAATTCCAATGCATTTATAATTATAGAAAATAGTTCTGCCATGGTCATTAAAGACTTTTGTTGCTTATTTTTTTCTTACAATATATTTTGATCACATTCTCTCCCTCCTAATTCTTCCCAGGTCCTCCCCACCTCCCTACTCTTCAACTTCATGTTCTTCCCCTCTTTCAACCCCCCCCAAGACAAAATCAAAACAAACAAACAAAACAGAAAAAAAACCAATAAGACAAAAGTATGAAAGCAAAACAAATTTTACCTAAAAATACATGGAATTTAATTTTCCATTGGCCATCTACTGGGCATGAAGCCGTCCCTTGAATGTGGTTGATATGCCCAGTGAGACTCTATTTGAGAAAATGGATTTTCCATTTCCCAGCAGGTATCAATTGCAAATAGCTTATTGGTTAGGAATAAGACTTTTGTTCACTTTCCAAATAAAGAATTTATTTTTGGGGAAGCTGCTTCTGTTCATTGCTTATTGGTGATTTGTCCATTTCTCCTTGGAGACTGTTAAGATCTCTAAGAACCTGGGGCTGTTTGGCTGTCAGAGTAACTTCAATGACGGACTGAGCTGTCTTATTGGCCATCACAGACACTGTGACATGTGAAGTTAGGAGGGCTAGCTCCCCTCCTCTGGTTTATTCAGACCTTTGGCAAGAACCCAAAGGTACATTTTGTTGGCGTGGCTGTGTTTCAGCTATAGTTCTCCATGTATTTACACCCTGGTTTTCTCCTCTTTTTGGTTCTACTATGTTTTGAACAATGCTCCCGGTTTCCTGTGTTGTGCACACACAGGTTGGTGATTTGGGAGTGGAGAAAATATTCGAATGGCCCATCCACCTTTCATTGTTCATTTCCAATATTTGTATCATATAAGTTTGTGCAAACACCGAGGTAGCTGACTTTTTGAAAGTGATTTGAATAGACAGCAAGCAGGTTTTCGGCCATAAACTTTTAAAAGAAAAGTCCATTTAAACGAAGATGTCTGTGAGTTATCAGTAGAATAGTAAGGTATGTTTTAAGGCAATTATTAAAACTCTCAAGTCAAGTGCTTAATATTTATTAGTACTATTTTTCCTTTGGCAATTAACCTTGACAACCTAAGTTATATCAAACATATTAATGTTATTTTCTATGCAAATTGTATCTCTCCCTAGCATTTGTAAGACAGGCAATTCTTCTTGTTTTAGAAAACCAAATGAAAGCAATTCATATCTCAGTCTTACTAGGAATAGTAGGACTAGAGACTTTCCCCTCGTCTGAAATTCTCTGTTTTGGAATCATTGTGTTAGAAACAATAAGGTCTGCCTTGTGGGATATTTGTACACTGTGTGAGGGTGCGTTGCTGTGATTGGTGTAATAAAAAGCTGAACAGCCAATTGATAGGCAGGAAGTATAGGTGGGATTTCCAGGGAGAGAAAGGAAGAAGGGGAGGAATTGAGGGAACAGGAAAAGCCAGGAGACAGAGAAGAAACAGGAGGTGCAAAAGGGAAGAGAGGTAATAGAACATGCTAGAACGCAGATTAATATAAATGGGTTAATTTAAGTTGTAAGAGTTAGTTAGGAACAAGCCTAAGCTAAATACCAAGCATTTATAATAAAAAAGAAATCTCTGTGTTATTATTTGGGAATTGGCTGGCAGAAAAGACATCTCTGTGTCATTATTTGGGAGCTGGCTGGCAGGATTAAAAAAAAACTCCTTACAGGTCTGTCAGTTGTTCTGTTTGTTGTGGTCATGTTTCAAATTCTTGGCATTTGTAACTTTTCCAAGAATTTTGAAAAATCTTGTGGGAGTTAATCATTTCAGATGCTTTCCAAATGCTTGCTCTTGTCAGCGAATGACATAGCTTATTGTAACAAAACTCAACAACATGATTAAGCTATCTTTTCTTTGACTATTTGTACAATATTACTTAAATGTTATGCATTACATTTTTTTTTCCATGAGGCCAGATGCTTTGGGATAGAATATGTTATGTTGGGTAAAACACTCTCTCTACCATCTCAAGAGATCTAACACAATAAAGAGTTTTTCTTACTTGTACTGTTTAGTGCTGATAGCTAAGGTCCTTTTGGACAGGGAACCAACATTCTTTTAACTCCATCATGTCACAGACAGTTTCTATGTCACCTTGGCTGGGAAGAAATGGTAGATAGGCTGAAAGCTACCTCAGGTTCTGGTTAGGGATGTGGATCTTGTTCAATCACAGCTCAGGGACAAGGTTGTGCCTTCATCTAAGTCCACAGGAGTGAGACACTTTCCAGTAGGGAGAACAACAGGGGTGGGGAGCTATGCTGATATACTGATTTGATTAATACAGCTAATTTATTATATTGAGTACACACAGGTCAGTGATTTAGGAGTAGAGCAAAGAATTTAATGACCTATCCACCTTTTATTTTTCATTTCCAATAGCTTGTATTGCATAGGTTTGCATAAACATGTAATGAGTCTTTCCTTGTTCTGCCAGCCAGCTCCCAAATAATGACATGGAGACTTCTTATTGATTAGGAAAGCTGAGCCTATATCCTAGACTTATTCCTAACTAGTTCTTAACACTTAAATTAATCTGTTCCTATTGATCTACATTGTGCCTCATGACTTTTTACCTTTCTTTCATTCCGTCTCCCTCCAAGTCTTGTTGTCCTCTCCCTTGCCTGCCTAGATTCATCCTAGGATTCTTTCTTTTTTCTGTAAGTCCCATGTATTTTTCCTATCTAACTATTGGCCATTCACCTTTTTATTATACTAATCACAGCAATCTATCTTCACACGGTGCGCAAATACCCCTCAACACAAACACTGAGACAGCTGACCTTTTGAAAGTGATTTTGACAGCATGCAGCTTTTCAGCCACAGATTTTTAAAGAAAAGTTCATTTAAACAAAGATGTCTCTAAGTTATCAGTAAAATAGTAAGGTATGTTTTAAGGCAATTATTAAAACTTTCAAGTCAAATGGTGACTACTTATTGATATGAATTTCTTGTTGGCAAATGAGTGATTGCACAAAGCATGCTCTGAAATATTTCCAGTGGCCTTATGTGATAAAACTTGTGAGTTGCTGTACCACTGTGCTCAGCCCTTAGGAGTGGTTAGAACCTGCCCAGATGTTGGTGAACATGAAAAGTCAATGAAAAAAAAACTGTGTCCTCCTTGACCGTCAGGGAACCTGAGGAGAAAGGGGACAGTCATAATGCTTCTGTAATCTCTAAAGGCAGCTGAGTACATTTCTCAGGTCTAGTCTGCATTGTTGCTATATTTCAAGGCTCTGTTCCTATTGAGTGAGGTCGCTGTAGTCATTCTGTGAATATTTATGTCATATTCATTTGTAATAGCCAAACACTAGAAACCACTGGGATGTTCTTAATTGGTAAATGGGCCGTATATCATGGCATAGCCAGATAATGGCATACCAGTGACTGCTGAAAAACTTTGAAATTTGACTCACATAACAAAAGGGAAGAAGCTTAAAGCAGTTGTGCTAAATGCTGCTTTTCTGACAAGGTTATCTGTCCACTGAGAAGTAATCAGAAAGTATATGCGCCATTAGATCAATGTGCCTGTGAGGGCCAGAGCATATCTTAAAGGTAGGACATGGGGTTGTGGGTTTGATTTGTAGCATTGAGAGAAGGGAGAAAGTGAGAGCGGAGAATACAAATCTACATTTACAGAGGATGTAACCTGATCTATAGAGATAAGAGAAGGATGTTTTATTGGGAGTGTAATGTTCAGTGATAGAAGGATCTGGAGGGGGGGCAGAGCATGGATGGGCATGAGTTCTGGGATGATGAATATGCCCATTATCTTGACTACAGTATTGCTTCATGAAATATACATAAGCCAAAATAGAAATTATACTTTTAAATGTACACAGTTTGCAGTACAGCAGTTGCTTTCAATGAAAAATAAACCATTCAGAGACAAAACATCAACTGGTGTGTTAGCAATGGATCTATTACAGGATGGATTCTGCTTGTTTTACAGGATGGATTGCTATGCTGGGGGCCATCTGGTTGCTAATATTAGCGGACACTCATGACTTTGAGATAATTCTACACAGAGTGGAATGGGCGACTCTCCTCTTCTTTGCAGCACTCTTTGTACTGATGGAGGTAAGACCTTGTATGGATGGAGGTTAGACTTTGTAATGATGGAGGTTAGACTTTGTATGGATGGGAGGTTAGACTTTGCATGGATGGATGTTAGGCTGTACTGATGGAGGTAAGACTTTGTACTGATGGAGGTTAGACTTTGTACTGATGGAGGTTAGACTTTGTAC
>JABTXL010001975.1:2099907-2112564 GCA_025134845.1 Neodon shergylaensis | reverse complement strand
CTTTGTACGGATGTAGGTTAGACTTTGTACTGATGGAGGTTAGACTTCGTAGAGATGGAGGTTAGACTTTGTACTTTTGGAGGTTAGACTTTGTACTGATGGAGGTAAGACTTTGTACTGATGGAGGTTAGACTTTGTATTGATGGTGGAGGTTAGACTTTGTGTTGATGGAGGTTAGATTTTGGATTTTTGGCTATGTGAACTTTTACTTGATTTTATGTTTCATATTTGTTTACAGAGCTAAGCCTAAGGTTTCAGGTCTTTCTACATATTCACTAAATGGAGAATGATAGAGGTTAATATTAACGCGACCAGTGTTTTTATCTCAGTCATTTAAATGCTTCTCATAAAAACATTGACTCTGTTGATATTTTTTCTTTTTCCTAAATTGTTTTTGTGTCAGGTGAATTTGGTTTAATTTAATTTGTTTATAAAACGTAGGATTTGCTCAAAATTAAGACTGGAGAAAAATGACTTGCAAGAACTAGTTCATCAGGTAAAAGGAATTGACGTGGGTTGCAAAATATTGAGTGAATACTGCTTTTGACTGTGACTATTCCTAAAAATTATTCACACTATGTACTTTCATCTTGAGACATTGTTTGTCAACATGTGCCTTTCTCAAATAGAGAGGGAGAAAAATAAGTAACAAAAATCCTACTTGCCAAGGGGTCCCCCCCCCATGCACTGGTTCATTGTGTCCCTCAGGTTTGGCCTGTGTGTGCGTTCACTTTTAAGGTAGAATTATTCCCCAAATTTCTAAGGAATGGCTTACGTGACCCCTGGAAATATAGTTTGGTATTTCTTAAATGAATTTTAAAGTTAGCATACACAGTCATGGGCTTTACTACTGCAAGTTCATGCAGATGTCATACTTCTTCCTAACCCCCCTTCTGCCACACCCTCTTGTTCTCTACTCCACTCTCCCCAGCCCACTGATATCCTCCCTTCTGCTTTCATGTCTGATGTATTCTATTAGTCTCCCCTTCCCACCCTTCCTCACGTCCTCTCTTCCTAACGATCTCTTCCTGTTCTCACTCATGGTCCCTTATCTTCATTCACGACTCTCCCCCCACACACACACACCACACACACACACATACATATACTATTCAATCTATATTACACATATGAAGATGAAGCATGCAGCAATTGTCTTTCCGAGTCTGGCTTATGTGGGTTCTGTAATGACTTCCAGGTACGTTTTCCTGCAAATCTGATCTCCTATTGTTTTACAATTACATATCTTAATTTTGGGTCTGTGTTGTTTTTTTTTTTTTTTCGAGACAGGGTTTCTCTGTGGTTTTGGAGCCTGTCCTGGAACTAGCTCTTGTAGACCAGGCTGGTCTCGAACTCACAGAGATCTGCCTGCCTCTGCCTCCCAAGTGCTGGGATTAAAGGCATGCGCCACCACTGCCCGGCTTTTGGGTCTGTGATTTTATATTCATTGTGTGAGCCACGTGTGGATGCCTGCACACACCCATCTGTTTAAGGACATCTAGGCTGATTCAAAGTCGTAGGTGGAGTACCTGTGAATGGTGTGGGAGTAAACACCAATGAACATGAATCTCTGTGGTATGTTAGCTTAGGATTCTTCAGGTACATATCCAGGAGTGGTATGCCTGGATCATATGGTGTTGAGGGAGTGGCGGGGCTGCATCCCCGGCACCCGGCCGCCCACATGGCTAGATTATGCCCCGAAATAATTACACGGAAACTGTATTCTTTTAAACACTGCCTGGCCCATTAGTTTCAGCCTCTTAACCCATTTCTAATAATCTATGTAGCACCACGAGGTGCGCTTATCAGGAAAGATCTTAACCTGCGTCTGTCTGGAGTGGGAGAACCATGGCAACTCCCTGACTCAGCTTCTTTCTCCCAGCATTCTGTTCTGTTTATTCCACCCACCTATGTTCTAACCAATAAAATGGGCCAAAGCAGTTTCTTTATTTTTTAACCAATGACCTTCCTCCATCAATATGGTACCTCTATTTTGCTTTTATTGAAGACTATTCCCCCTGAATCCTATAAAAGCTGTGTAAGTTTATATTCCTATCAATACCATGTAAGGGTTCCTCTTTTGCTCACCACAATCTGCTATCTGGTTTATTAGATGTTGGAGAATGTCATGTGCTTTGATCATACTCATCCTGCCTTCCCCAGCTCTTCTCAGATACACCCACTTCCCTTATCACTTAACTTTGTGTCCCTTTTCTTTCCTTATCAAGGCTAATTTGTGTCACCCACATCATCTTTGAAGTGTGGTCTTTCACTGGAGCGTGGTGGACTTACCAGGGGCCACATTCATAAAAAATTCTGACATACTCCATTCAGCAGATAATGATGGTCAGAATGCCTCAGAAGTCTGGGATTATTCTGTTTTGGGCTTACATAGGTCTTGTGCATGGTGTCACAACTGCTGTGACTCCATATGTGGAGTTTCCCGGCCATGCCCAGCAGACACCGCTTCTTTATGGCCATCCATAGCCTCTTGCACTCTTTCTGCCCCCTCTTCTTCAATAGTTCCTGAATCTTGGGATGAGAGTTGCAGCCTAGGTATTTCCTTAGGGATGGATATTCTGCAGTCTCTTATTCTCTGCACCTTAGCCAATGTGAGTCTCTGTGTTAATCACCATCTACTGAAGATGAAAGCTTCTCTGATAAGGGTCACTAGATGCATTGTTCTCATGGGTATAATGATAGGTCCCAAGTGCACTGTGCAGAAAACCAGTAGTAAATCATGGTGTATGACCTATCACCTGTCTAACCTTATATTCTTAGCTTGATAATCATGCCAGCTAGAGATTTCATCTTGTGGAGCTGAACTTAAATCCAAGCAGAAAGTGGTTGGTTATTCCCATAATGTTTATGCCACTATTGCACCAGTGGGCATGTCTTGCCAGGGTGGTTATTATTCTAGTACATAGGGTTCATACTTTGTTATGACAATTACTTTTATTCTCTAGTAGTTTGCTTGGCATCTTCTATTACTATGAAAACTAGTCAATAGTGTGGAAGCTTCTAGGCCAACTCCAATTTGATTCCTCCATGTACTCAAGTATGTGGTATCTTCAGCAATAGGGTTTCCTTGACAAGGTCTTGAGGGTAACCAGGAGCATTGGCAATAGCCTATAATGTTTAGGGCTCTTTGATATTTCACTGGCCAACAACTCCTAAACAGGTAACCCATTGCCAGTGCTGGGTGTTTTTTATTTGTTAGTTTCTGGTGTTTGGTAGGAACATTGATGCTTTCTTATGGAAAACTTTATTCCGATTCTTGTTATGTATGTGTATAGATGGATTTTAGGAAGCTTCTAAGTATAGGTTTCTATGTGACTTTTCATATAAATCTTTGGTGTTTTTTTTTCCCTCACAGTTTTCCTCTCCTACTCCATTCTACTTCACTTACCACAATCCATCCCTTCCTAGTTCTTGTCTCCTTGTAACCCATTATGCCAGTCATTCCATCTTCCCTCCCTTGAAAGCCCTTCTGCCCTTATTAATTTTTTTATTTCCATGACTATTCCAAATAAAACACACACATCTAAAAATTCAAAGCTAATATCCACAATTGAGTAAAAATATTTGAATTTTGTTTGTCTGGGTCTCAGTTACCTCATTTAGAATGACTGTTTCTACCTTCTAATTTCATAATTTTATTTTTTTCTAAAAGCTAAGTAATAGCCCATTGTCCAAATATGCCATATTTTCATTATTTATTCATCAGTTCATGGGTATCTAGACTGTTTCCATTTCCTGGCTTTTGTGAGCACAGCATCAGTGAACATGAACATGGATGAGCCAGTATCTTTGTAGTTGTGATGATCTGCTCTGTCCCTTTAAGAGACAAGTCATGCCCACTCCCTCCCCTGTCCACTGAGGCAAGCTGAAGTTCTCTCCACTTCTCCCCTTCTCTCTTCTGTTTTTTCTTTCTCTCTCTTTCTCTCTGTTCTCCCCTTCCCCCTTTCCCCTCCATAACCCACTAAATAAATATCAAACCTCATTCTGCATGGTGTGCATATCCATGTCTCTGTCTCTCTCCCACCACGTGGCTCCCTGCCTGGGACCAGCCGCCTGTGGAGACCTGCAGTGTGGTCTTATGGCATGCCCATCCATCTGTCTCTCTTCATGGGACTAGCTGCCCTGTTGAGATCTCTCACCCACCACATGGCTTCCTGCCTGGGACTCGTTGCCTGCTGCAGCCACTCAGGGAACTGTGCCATCCCTGCCTGGGATTGACTGCTCTTGGGACCCACTGCCTGCTGCTTGCCACCACTTCGGGGGACCTGTGGCATGGTCTCATGGCCCTGCAGCTGCTTGGAAACCTGCAGCATTTTTACTTTTACCATTACAGTAGTAGGATATAGAGTCCTTTGGGTACATACCCAAGAGTGGTACAGCTGAATCATGTGGTAGATCTAATTTTAGCTGTTTGACAAACTTCCAATTGATTTCCATAGCGGTTTGCATTTCCACAAGTGGCGGATGAGTCTCCCTGCCTCCACATCCATGTTAGCATTTGTTGTCATTTTTTTTTTTGAGGATGGCAATTCTGACTGTGGTCAGATGGAATCTCAAAGCAGTCTTATGTTCACCGTTCTGATGCTAAGCATGTTGAACATTTTCTCAGGTATTTATTGGCTGTTTATAATTCCTTTGACAACCTCCTTTTCAGTTTACTGGCTTATTTGTGGATTGGGCAATTTATTATTTTGCTGTTTAATATTTGAAGCTATTTATAAATTGCAGATATTAACCATCTGTCTGATATGTAGTTAGCAAAGTTGTTTTCCCCCTATTTTGTATGCTGCCTTTTCACTCTGGTGACCATGATTTCTCTGCACAGAGGCCCTTTGCATTTATACAATCCCTTTTTTTCATTTCTTGACACTCCTTTCTCTGCTATCAGAAAACTTTTTGAAAAGTCTTTGCTTGCACCTGTACCTTAAGTATTTTTACCTACGGTACCCTCAGCAGCTTCAGTTCTTAGGTCTTTCATCCAGGGCTTGGAGTAATTCTGAATTGATTTCATACAGGATGAGAAACACAGCTTTAATTTCCTTCCTCTATGTGTGGGCATTTGGTGTTCCCTGAAGTGTTTGCTGAAAAGGCTGTGTTTTTCTCTGTTTATGTTTTGGAAGCTTTGTTAGGAGGCTATAGCTGCGTGAGTTTATTTCTGGGCACATCACTTTATTCTGTTCTTTGGTCTACGTGTCTGTTTTTGTGCCAGTACAATGCAATTTTTGATATTATGGTTCTGCGATACAATTGAGATCAGGTAGTGTGATGTCTCCAGGCCTGTTCTTCTTGCTTCATCATGCTTTGATTATCTGGAGTCTTTTGTGCTCCCATATGAAATTTAAGTTTTTTTCTATTCTGTTGTTAATATTTTGATGGGATTGTAGATTACTTTTAATGATATGACCATTTTTACGATATGGAACCTGCCAATATATAAGCATTAAAGCTCTTTGAATCTTCTAGCAGGTGCTTAACCTTGTAAAATTGGAATGTGAAACCATTCACAAAGGAGTCATTCAAGTACTGAACAATAAATACAGTTATCAACTAACCAACCAACCAACCAACTGAACACCTTATGGTGCTTCAAGTAGTTTATGATTTCATGTTAGACTTCATTCATTATTATTTTTGGTCATATACACTTCTGGTCCATGACTGAACACATTTGATTCTGTCTTAAAATTTTTATTGAAGATGTTTTCACGTTCTTTGCAGATGATTATTATTATTGTCATTATCATCATTATTTTAACTTTTATTGATTCCCTGTAGACGTCACATCAGGCATGCCGATCCCACTTGTCTCCCAATCTTCTCCCATCTGCCCTCTGCCCTTGCAATCGCCTGAAACAAAACCAAATTTAAAAGAAAAAAAAACAAACCAAGTGTGTGTGTGTGTGTGTGTGTGTGTGTGTGTGTGTGGTGAGAGAGAGAGAGAAAGAGAGAGAGATGAATCTTGTTGTGGAAGCTGTTGAGTGGCCCATTGAGTCACACATTGTCCCCTTTGGTCCATTCATCTTTACTTGCAAGTGTTCATTGCCATGAATCATTGGTCTGTTTCTGCTACAACAATGGGCTCTCACTGGGGCTCCTCTTGGATATCCTAGTGTTGTCCTGTGTCATGGAGATCCATCTGTTTCAGATCTGTAGGTCCATCCGCTTCACATGCTCCACAGTTCATAGATGAGGTGGACACTGGGATGGGACAACTCTTAGCCCTGATTGGACCTGGGTGGTAGCTGGCTTGGTCAGTCTGCCAGCTTTCCCTCATGGTCACTACGTGGATGAGCTCTCCAGCACTGCCTTGGCCAGCCCACCCAGCACAGCCTGAAGCAAGGAGCTGGAACCAGGTCTCTTGTTCTCAGGTCTTTAGATCCAGGTCACCCACACTCACAGCACCAGAACCAGCTCTACTGCTTTGCCCAGGCGAGGTGCAGGGCCCTTTCTATCAATTGCTGTAGGGGCTGTGGCCGGGGGTGGGATAGGTGGGGGTGGGGAGTCAACTCTCCTGTTCTTGTTTACCTGCACCCTGGATAACAGGGTCACTTTAGTGTGCTCCCTGGCCAGGCAGGGTACAGGGTCCACTCTCCTGTGTGCTGCATCTGGTGGGGGTAGGGCTGCTTCTCTCACTCTCTTGTGTGACCCCACGACCAGCTCTCTTGCTTGCCACAGGTAGCAAGGAGGAAGGGGTGAGGGCATCTTTCCCTCGCCCATGCTTCTCCATGGCAGATGCTCTGTTACTCTCAGGACCGCAGATGAGACTGGGGGCAGGGTCAGTTCTGTTGTTCTCAGGACCTCAGAGCTCCGTCACCTGTACCTGGACCACAGGGTCAACTCTAGTGTGTTCGCCAGATGGGACGCAGAGCCCGCTCTCTTGTGTGCTGCAGCCAAGATTATTATTTTTAGAAGATAATAATGATCGTTGACAAGATTTGTTTCTGACTTCTCGCTATATATTTTGGTATATAGGAAAGCTACTAATTTTGCATGTTTGTTTATATCCTGCTACTTTACTAAAAGTGTTGACCAGATAAATTAAAGAGTTGTCATGGGAGGGGTATCAGGATCTTTTTTATTATAGGTTCACTTCCTTTGAAAATATCAATAATTTTGCTTCTTCATTTCCTATTTATATTATTATTTTTATTTTGGTTTTTCGAGACAGGGTTTCTCTGTGGCTTTGGAGCCTGTCCTGGAACTAGCTCTGTAGACCAGGCTGGTCTCGAACTCACAGAGATCCGCCTGCCTCTGCCTCCCGAGTGCTGGGATTAAAGGCGTGCGCCACCACCGCCCAGCTATCCTATTTGTATTATTTTATTTCTCTCACTTTTCTTGATCATCCCAGTTAAGACTTCAAGGAGTGGACAGAGTGGGTCATCTTCATTTAGGAGTTTAGAAGACATGGTCTTATTTCCTCACTTTAGAACGTTGTTAGCTCATATGGCCTTTATTATATTACACTGATCATGATTTATTTATGTTCTTAGTTTCTTCAGGTTTTTTTTTGACCACAAATAGATGTTGAACTTTGTCAAAGGCCTTTTCTTGGGTTGGAATGGTGACATTTGCTGCATAATTATGAGGACCTAAATCCCAGAACCCATATGGCAAACTGAGCATCCTGCAAATGCCTGTAACTCAAACTCAGAGGGATCTGATACCTTTTCTGGCCTCTATGAGCATGCTTGCCTGTCCACACAAATATTCATAGAAATGAATAATAACAGAGGCCTATTCTGTAGCTACTGAGATTATTGTGTATGCTATTTGTCTGCTGAACTATACTTGCTGATTTGCAAATATTGAAGTTAACTTGGAATGAAATGAACTCAGTCATAGTGTTCAATCTTCTGAATGTGTTTCTCAATCCCATTTGTAAGAATTTTATTGAGAACTGATGTGTCCTTGTTCATCGGGAGAATTGCCAGATACTTTTCTTTCTTTGTTGTGTTTTATCCACTGGCGTCAGCGAGCTCACCATTGTAGCATGAGTGTGGCAGTGCTCGCCCCATTGGTATTTTATGGAATAGCGTGAGGAGCATCACTTCCGGTTCTTCTTTAAATGACTTACCAAATGATTCAAATGACGTACCAATCATTTATCTTTGTTACGAGCTTTTCTTTGTTGAGAGATTACTGCTTAAATTTTCTTGAACATTAAGCTTCTGTCGAAGTTGTGTTATGACTAAGCTTGGTTGCCCACTTACCTACACCTACAATAACTAAATCCCAAACACTGGACACACGTGTGAGGGATTTCTCCTGATTGGCTCATTGGAAGGAGGAGGACCCACCCTTCCTGGTGATAGCCCGCATGAAAGGATGCGAAAGAAGGAAGCTTTTGGTTTTTTGCCTGCTTGCCCATGCGCTCACTGGGAAGTTCATCTATCCTGTCCCTAAGCCATTCCTTTAAATAGCAGTGACTTAAATTCTCCAGCCGAAGGACACAAGCTGACAGAGAGGACCATGAAACAAGCTGTCTATCGTCTACAGGAAACATAGCTTCACAGAGGCATCGTCTTAGAGTCTAAGGGTGGACAAAAGGTCTTCAATATGATTTGAGGAGGAAGTAAGCAGGCATTGCTACCCTAATATTAATACCTTTAGTTCCAGTACTTAGGCAGCAGAGACAGGGAGATCTCTATGAGTTCAAGGACAGCCTGGTCTACACAGTGAGTTTCAGGACAGCCAGATCTACATAGTGAAACCCTGTCTTGACCCCTCTTCCAAACTTCAAACACGAATCAGACAAGATAAAGGATACATCATTCTAACCAAGGAAGCTGGTAACTAAGAATATAATATGGTTCTTAACATAGATACACCAAACTGTGGTTCATCCAGTCTCAATGTCAACCCATTAGTAGATGAACCCAATGCTCTACTTTCTCTAATAGGCAGATCACATGATCAAAACATAGACAAAGAAACATCAGAATTAATCGATATCATACATAAATAGACATAACAGAAGAGTGCACACCTGAGAAACACATTCTACTCGGCAGCCCATGGAGCTTCTCTAGAATAGATGTGGTCATCCTGAGACAGCAAGCAAAGGCTCCCAAGTTCAGAAGACTGAAATAACTCCATGTATGCTCTCTCACCATAATGCAGTAACACGTAAAATTGACAGCAAACAAATCTCTTGTCAACACACAAACTCGTGGAGATTAAACAGTTCCCTACTGAATGCTGGATGGGCTGAAGAAGAAATCAAGAAAGAAACAAAAATTTTTCAGGGACAAATGACAATGAAAAATACAGCACAAGAAAACTTCTGGGACACTTTGAGAGCCCGGACATTTATAGCTTGAGGTGCCGACATTTGGAAATCAGAAAGAGCATGCATAAATGACTGAATGACACAATGAAAAAATTTTGAAGAACAAGAATAAACCAAATGAAAGCCCAGTCAACAGTAAAAAATAATAATAATAAAATTTAGAGCAGAAAGTGATGAAACAGAAACAAAGAAAACAATATAAAGAAATCAGCAACCATAGCAGCTGGTTCTTCTGAAGATAAACAAGATCAGCAGGCCCTGTGCCAAACTAAGGAGAAGAAAGAGAGAAACGAACCTCCCAAAGAAGAAAAAAGAAAAAACGCACGAATTAACATCACCAACAATGAAAACTAAATTAACAGGAGATAGCAATCACTGGCATTAATATCCCGTAATGTAAATGGACTCAACTCACCTATAAAAAGGCACAGGCTAACAGATTGGATACGAAAACAGAATCCATTTTTCTTCTGCATACAAGAAACACATCTCAACCTCAAAGACAGACATCGTCTCAGAGTAAAGGGTTGGAAAAAAATATACCAATCAAATGGGCCTAAGAAACAAGCGGGTGTAGCTATCCTAATATCTAACAAAACAGACTTCAAGCTAAAATCAGTCAAAAGAGACAAAGAGAAGATCATTTCATCATATTAGTCAAAGGAAAAATCCACCAAGAGGAAATTGCAATACTGAACATCTATGCCCAAATACAAGGGCATCTTCATATGTGAAAGAAACACTTCTAAAGCGGAAATCATATATTAAACCCCACACACTAATAGTGGGAGACTTCAACACTCCTCTCTCACCACTGGACAGGTCAATCAGACAAAAAATGAACAGAGAAATAAGAGAACTAACAGGTGTTTTGACTCAAATGGACTTAACAGACATCTATAGAATATTTCATCCAAACAGAAAAGAATACTGTAGTAAAAATAGCAATCTTACCAAAAGCAATCTACAGATTCAATGCAATACCCATCAAAATCCCAGCAAAAAATCTTCAAAGACCTTGAAAGAACAGTTTGTAGGATGGCTTGCTTTGCTTTATGTTTAAAAACCACCTATGGGCCATCTCCTTTGCGGCATCATGACTGCCCTCCGGCCTCTGGTGAAGCCCAAGATCGTCAAAAAGAGGACCAAGAAGTTCATCCGGCACCAGTCAGATCAACATGTCAAGATTAGGCGAAACTGGTGGGAACCCAGAGGTATTGACAACAGGGTGTGGAGAAGATTCAAGGGCCGGATCCTGATGTCCAGCGCTGGTTACGGGAGCAACAAGAAAACCAAGCACATGCCGCCTAGCAGCTTCTGGAAGTTTCTGGTCCACAGCATCAAGGAGCTGGAGGAGCTGTTGACTTGCAGCAAATCTTACTGTGCTGAGATTGCCCACAGTGTTTCCTCCAAGAACTGAAAAGCCATTGTAGAAAGAGCAGCACAGCTGGCCATCGGAGTTACCAATCCCAAGGACAGCCTGGTCTACACAGTGAGTTTCAGGACAGCCAGATCTACATAGTGAAGGCTGCGCAGCGAAGAAAGTGAGCAGATGGCTTGTGTGCGTGTTTTATTTGTGTTTAAATAAAGCCACAAAAACTGAAGAAAAAAAAACCACCTATGAGTGAGTACATATGATAATTGTCTTTCTGTGTCTGGGTTACCTCACTCAAAATAATGTTTTCTAGCTCCAACCATTTTCCTGCAATATTGTGAAAATGACCATTTTGCCAAAAGAGTTAAAGCAATTCCAATTAAAATACCCATCTCATTCTTCACAAAAATTAAAAATGCTATTATAAAATTCATGTGGAGCCAAAGAAGACTACAAATAACTAAAATAATTGTAGGCAAAAAGAATGATTCTGGAAGAATTACCTTTCCAGATAGCAAGATTTATTTCAGAACTGTAGTAATAAAACAATATGGTACTGACACAAAACAGATATGGAGACCAATGTAATAAGACAGAAGGTCCAAACATGGGTGCATCTGACTTTAACCACTTAGTATTTGACAGAGGCAAAAAGAACACAAATGGGGTAAAAATGTGTCTTTAACAGATGGAGCTGGCACAGCTGGGTGCCACCCGAAGAAGAATATTATTATACTCCTATCTCTCACCTTGTACGAAGAGCAATTCTAGATGGATTAATGATCCTGATGTGGAAACTGAGAGACGAGACTGCTGGGAGAAAGCGTAGGCAGTGCCTACCTGATATAGGTGTGGGAAAGGGCTTCCTGAATAGCCTGTTAGCCCAGCATTGAGGCTGACAACTGACAAGTGGGACTTCATAAAACTCAAAAGGTTCTGCACAGCTAAAGAAGGAGCCCGTGGAATGGGAGAGCATCCTTTCTGCTCGTACACCTGACGGAGGACTGCCACCCATAGCATAGGAACACTGAAAACAAAAGCAATCAAACGAACGACCCCTGCCCCCCAAAAACCCCAGAGTAAAAACAATGAAAAGTGGGCTTGATACCCAAACAGAGAGTTCTCAGAATTAAAAAGGACTGCTAAGGAATAGCTCAGAAAGTGCCCATCAACCTTAGCCATTCGGGAAATGCAAATCAAAACACTGAGATTTCATCTTACCCTAGTCAGAAGGGCAAAGATCAACTAAATAACCAACAGCAAACACTGGCGAGGATATGGGGGGAAAGGGAACCATTGCTCATTATTGGTGTGATTTCATACTGGCCCAGTGTGGAGATTTTTAAAACAACTAAAAATGTATCTACCATATGACCCAGCTATACCACCCCTAGGCATACACCCGTAGAACATACCTCCTTGCAGATATGTGCTAAGCCGTGCTCATTACAGCTCAACTCACAATAGCCAAATCATGAAAACAGCCTAAATGTCCCCAACCAACGAGTGGATAGTGAAAATTTGATACACATGCACTCTGAATACTATTCAACTGTAAAGAAAAATAAAACCATAAAATTTACAGATAAGCTGGGCGGTGGTGGTGCACACTTTTAATTCCAGCACTCGGGAGGCAGATGCAGGAGGATCTCCGTGAGTTCGAGGCCAGCCTGGTCTACAGAGCTAGCTCTAGGATAGGCTCCAAAGCTACAGAGAAACCCTGTCTTGAATAAACCAAAAAAAAAAAAAAGAAAAAGAAAAAATAATTTGCAGATAAATGTATTTAGAAAAGGTCATACTGAGTGAGGTGTCCCAGACCAGAAAGACTAGTGTTACATATTCTAGCTGCTTTGAGTTTCCTAACCTCAGATCTTCAGATTGTAGATATAACTGCAGTCACCAGGAAAATGCAAAGGGATGTGTGTGTGTCTATGTGTGTGTGTGTGAGTGTATGTGTCTATGTGTGTGTGTG
>JABTXL010001975.1:2078285-2099897 GCA_025134845.1 Neodon shergylaensis | reverse complement strand
TGTGTGTGAGTGTATGTGTCTATGTGTGTGTGTGAATGTGTGTGTCTATGTGTGTGTGTGAGTGTGTGTGAGATAGAGTGTGTGTGTCTATGTGTATGTGTGTGAGTGTGTGATAGGGGGCAGGGTCCATATCTGTGAAACAGTAGCATATAGAGAGTCTGGGGTAGAAGTAGAGATCCTTTGCTATTTTGAAAAGCTTTCCTGGAGTTAGTAATACCATACAGAGCTTGAGACTAAGGAAGGCCAGTGGGCTCCTCCTCCTAGAACTATGCCCTGTCTTCTCCACCTCTCCATCAGGTTAAGCCTGTGGTAGGGGGATAGGGAGTTGGTTGTGGTCCAAATGAAGATTTAAGACATGCCTTCATTTGTTACCCATACACCCATAGGGCAACGTCTAGAGACCTTAATATTTTAAAAATAATTTTATTGTCATGACTGTTTTGCTTGGAGCGTGGATCTGCTTTATTCCATTGTGGCCATTCTGAAGCCAGGCGTGGCACATCCCTTCATACTGTGCTTGCTGATCGTCTTTTCTCTCATGGCCCAAGACTGTGATGTGGAGAGGTGGAAATGGTCCCTCAGCAATCCCTTCAGCAGCTCGTTTTTCTGTGATGGGCATTCTGAGTCTAACCATGTCACTCTAACATAGAAACGTCCTCTATACTGTTGCGGTTTGAATAAGAACCGCCCCATAGGTTTGTATACTTGAAGGCTTTGTCATGAGAGAGTGGAACTATTTGAAAGGATTACAAGGATTAGAAGGTGTCAGGTTGCTGGAGTAGGTGTGGCCTTGGTGGAGGAAGTATGGCACTGGGAGTGGGCTTTGTGCTTTCCACAGGCCTTCTAGGCCCAGTCTGGTCTGTCTGTCTGTCTCAATCTGTCTGTCTTGGCTTGCCTGCCTGCCCCTCTGTCTCTCTCTTCCTACAGATCAGGATATATTTCTCAGCTACCTCTCCAACACTACATGACAGCTCTCTGTCATGATGATAACGGACTAAGTCTCAGAAACTGTAAGCAAGCCTCAAATTCAATACATCTTAAAAAAAATAAGAGTTTCCTTGGTCATAGTATCTCTTCACAGCAATGGGACAGCGACTAAGAAGTGTTGCAAAGCAAGACCAATCGTCAAGAGTGTTTAAAACGGGCCTGGAATATTTCAAAGACTCAATGACCCTTCTGGTGCATTTTCCGCCACATGGGGGTGTCATGATTGGTATATGGGTAAATTTTTCTAATTGTCATTTACTTGTATATTACTTTAATTGGAATACCCAGGGCTCTGCCAGATTAGTAGACAACCATCCATTCAGAAGCAGATGAGATCGCTGATGCTGGCTTGTGTCTGCTTTAACTACAATGCCTCCTGCTGATTTCATATTATTGTGAGCACAAAAGCATTGGTGGTTCTGTGAGAATACTTGCATGGCATTTGCTTTCTTGGGTGTTTATTGTAGGTTGTTTTAGATTTTTTAACACTTATTTTTTTTTCTGCACATCTTCTTCATAGCTTTGTGGTATTTGATAACCTACAATTGATTTTTAGTATCTTTCTCCTTTATCTGTGTCAGCCTAGTAATTAGGGAGCCAAACTGAGCATAATCACTTCGTTGCCTTGACGTGAATGAAAGGTTGTTAGGTCTCAATTCCTTCTCATTTATATTCATTACTGCACTGCAGAATCCCAATAAAAATCCGGCAGTTTCTGCACATAAGCTTAGGATGGGAGAATGTGTCTTCACTGTCCATCCAATAGTGTAGATACATGTAGAATTGATTGTCTTCATATTAATAAGTCAGGATATACCTTTGTAAAATTTAGTCGTATAGCTACTTTTAGACTTTTCTATTAATATAAGAACATAAAATGACTGGGCAGCGGTGGCGCACACCTTTAATCCCAGTGAGAGGCAGAGGTAGGTGGATTTCTGTGACTTTGAGGCCAGCCTGGACTACAGAGTGAGTTCCAGGACTGATTCAAAAGCTGCACAAAGAAACCATGTCTCAACAAACAAAAAACTTAAAAAACCCATAAAACGTTTACCCTTAGGGGAATAAGAACTAAGTGATTTAATTTGTGGCTGAAATTAATCTAAGAAAAAGAAAATAGTTCAGCAAAGATTGTGTTTTATCTTAATTACAGAGAAGTCTGAACAGCTTTTGGCCGGCTATTAATTAAGAGGCAGTTCTGGTATAGAAGTGTGAGTGCGAGAATCAGCCTTGCACAGAGGGTTGGAGCCTCCAGAGCTGGAGTTACAGGCAGTTGTGAGTAGAGCTGCTGGTCATGCCGGAAGGGTCTCTGCAAGAACAGGAAGTGCTCTTCATCCCTGCGCCATCTCCAGCCCCTCAGCTTGCGTTTCCTTCATGAGTGAACTGACGTATTTTTCATGATTGAGAACCATTTCACACCTTTTTGGCGATGTGCATGCATGTCAAATTTCCCATTTTTCTTTTCTCTTTGAGAGGATCTTGCTTTCTCTCCTGGGCTGGCCTAGAACTAGAACTCTTTTTGCCTCGGACTCCACATGTTGCATATGTGACCACCATATGTTCTGCTTTCTGTTGAGTTTTGAGTTTTGTTTCGCAATTTTCGAAGCCCTTCCTTTACTAAGGAGCAGAGCTTCCTAGCTATGATGCGTGCTGCGCCTCTCTCTTCTCCCACTTTGACAGTTGTGCTGTGACTTTGCCTGTGCTGGGTGTCTATTTTTTGTCATGCAAATTTCAGATCCCTTTATTTACCATGTTCATGAATTATGCACGAGGACTTTTGTTTGTATTTAGAAATATTTTATGTACGTCCAGGCTAAAAGGGAAATTATCTATTGCTTAGGATGTCATTATTTTTAACTCGTAATTCTCTGAGTCATTTAGAATTCTTGTTCTGCTTGGATCCAATTTTATTTTATGTTCAAATGTGTTCCTTGTTGTCTCAGGAACACTCACTAAACAGGATACTTATATTGGGGCTATCTAGATTCCACTCCGTGTGGGCTAGCTTTTCACACCTGTGCCTTCTCTCTGTGTCCCATGCTCTACCTATCTACCAGTGTAGGGTACAAAGATACACTGTGGAACTTTTGGTTTGCTTTTAATGTCTGGCAGGCTCAGTTATCTCATAGTTTATCTTTTTCAGTAGATAATTGCTGTGCATTCCTTTTTGTATCAACTTACAGTGTGTGTTTATATTTTCATCCAGTCGAGAAGCAGAATGAGTCTTCTTTGTCTCTGCTCAAGCCCAGGTCTATGTCTTATAAGAACATATCATCTTTGTTTATAGTATGCACACTGTTCTCTATCAACATATTCCCTATTGGTTTTCTAGATGAAGATCCTCCTGTGGTTCCCTGCTGTACTAGAATTCAGCCTAGGGCCTCACATTGCTAGCCAAGTTCTCTGTTACTCAGCTACTCCAGCAGGAACGTATGATTTTTCTTCCAGAGACAGGCTTGTAGACTTAGATTTTTCCTGGGGTCACTCTTCTCTAAAGACATAACAAAATTCCACACTTCCAGAAGAAATTCGGATTTGCAGCATAAATGAAACTGCATGGACAGCCCCGGCACAGGGAGTCACTCGTATCCACTACAGAATGGAAAGAACACTCTTTAAAGTTGAGTTCCTGGTGCCAGTCCAGAGCCACTCAGGAAGCTGGCAACCCCACACACAGCCGCCTCGGACCTCCCATGCTGGCCGTGTATCTCTGCTATCAATCAAAATTCAAGACGGGACATTCTTTTTACACCACTGAACTACATGTTAGTCAGGTGTACAACTACAATTCAAGCCCATGAAGTTTAGCAAATCTCAACTGTGACTGTATAGAGGAAAATATTTTAGCATTCGCCTATTAAACGGGATACTGACACTGAAATGGTCTATTCCTTTTATCATACTGAGAAAACATATTTAAGTTCATATTTTCTTGAGTCTTTTAATTATTAATGGGTACTGATTTTTCTAAGGATTGATTTTTTCATTCTAGAATTTATAGTGGTAATGTTCCTCTTAGATCAATTAATGTAATTTAAGCTATTAATTAATTTACTATTATTGAAAAAGCTTTCGATTTTAGAATAAATCATCTTTGTCTTAAGACATAATTTAATTTTTTTGAAAGTTTTTATTAGCGTATGTTAATTATACATAATAATAAGTTTCATCATGATATTTCAATATGCATGTGTAAGATATATTGATCATATTTACCCAGTCACCCTCTCAGCCCTCCTCCTACTCCTGCACACCATCTCCTTTTCCCAACTTGTTCCCCTTCCGTTTTCAAGTCTTTATTTCCAGTCACCCAATGATGTTATTATGATTTCTTACAAGAGCTTGGCAAACATTATTTATGGGAGTATAAGCAACTTAACAGTAGCTCTACCACTGAAGATCTTGATCCCTCCGCTAGAAACCATGAACTACTGCCTCTGATATCTCAGGGAAAATAACTGAACCCTTCCCCTATTTCCTGCTGTCTTCTCTTTGCCTTGCCGGGGTGATAGAAATGCCCATGAAAGACTGAACTTTCAACCATCACTTATAATCAGCACGTTCACCAGTTGTATGCTCTGTAATAACTATCCTTTGCAAAAAGATGGGCTTTATGAATATGTTTTATTACCATTGGTTAACAAGGAAACTGTTTAGGCCAATGGCTTAGCAGAATAAAGTCAGGCGGGAAATCCAAACAGAGAGATAGAGAGAGAGAGTAGACCGAGTCAAAGAGACACCGTGTAGCTGCCGAAGGAGAAAGATGCCAGCCAGAACCTTACTGGGTAAGCCACAGCCTTGTGGCAATACACAGATTAATACAAATGGGTTAATTTGAGATGTAAGAATTAGTTAATAAGAAGCCTGAGCTAATAGGTCAAACAATTAATTTTTTTTTTTTGGTTTTTCGAGACAGGGTTTCTCTGTGGCCTTGGAGCCTGTCCTGGAACTAGCTCTGTAGACCAGACTGGTCTCGAACTCACAGAGATCCACCTGCCTCTGCCTCCCGAGTGCTGGGATTAAAGGCGTGGGCCACCATCGCCCGGCTCAAACAATTAATTAACATAGTTTCTGTGTGATTATTTAGGTCTAAGTGGCTGGGAAATGAACAAGCAGTCTCTGTATATACGCTGATCAAAGCTGTCCATAATGCTAATCAATGAGCATAAGCATACACATGTAGAAGGCAGTTCTGCAAGCATATCACATCCAGTTAGCAGTACAATCGCTGCAGCCTTCTCTGGAGGCCTTGGTTCCTCGGCAGCACAGTCTTCTTGACCAGGTTTACAGAAACAGATGAGGAGTAAGTCTGCAATCCAATCAGAAAGAAAATGGTTACCCAGGACTGACTTTCCACTGCCGCTCTAGCAGGCGCATTTTGCCTGGCCTGTTGATGGTGCCGTAGGCAAGGGTCGCAACTAAGTCAAGACTAATTATGACAATCTCCCAGTTCATTGCCAGGAACACGGCTCCTCCAAAAAGCCTGCACCTACTCCCCACAAGATCACACCTGATCTTGCCCAAACAGTCCTACCAACCAAGGACCAAACATTTAAATACATGAACCTGTGAAGTTATTCTCATTCAAACCATCACAAGGGGGAAAGAGTTTCTAGTTCAGGTCTGATTTTGTTTCTCTAGATTCTGCTTCCAGAGTAGGAGGTAGCTTCAGCAGTAGGGTCTTACCATCTAGTACTGATGGGTAGCCAGTGGCAGGGGTAGCTGCCTGGATTGCTGCAGGAGACTCAGAGGCCACTCACTGACAATTTACAGGGAGCCATCTATCCCAGTCTTGGCAATGGGACTTCTATTAATAATAACCTTAAGGCATCTGGGAGTGGTTTTATTCATCCATTCAGGGTACCGCTGGTAAAACTCTTCATTTTTTTTTAAATTAATCTACAAAGTAGCAGGTTTCCATTTGGCTTTTTCATATATACTTAGATTTGATTGATCTTCTCTTCAACTACCTCCTTTCCCATCTCCTGTTCCTACCTTGGTTAAACGGTTTCACCCCCAGAATTCCCCTTTACACTTTCATATCTTATGTGTCAATACTATAACTCCCTCACTTTAAAACCTCTTCTCCTGCTGCTCCCTCATGGACTCTTTATTTTTATTGGCTTCCATACCCACATAAATACACAGGCATAAAAATTAGAAGCTGGGATCCACATATGAGAAGAAAATGTAGCATTTATCCTTTCAAGTTTGGGTAACCTCACTTAAGATAGTAATTTCCAGTTCCATCCATTTCCTTGCAAATAGCATGATTTAGTTTTTCCTTATGGCTGGATACAGTTTCTTTAGGGCCTCTTAGGGTTATAATCACTTCAACTACAAATAAGAATGCTTGATCTTCTTTCATTTAGATTTGAATCTTTTTGATTGACTTCTTCTTATTCCTAAAATTAAGACTTCCAGGATTCTACTGAATGAGAATGGAGACATTGCACACACTTGCCTCACTCCTGATTTTACTGGAAATGCTTTGAGATTTGCCTGGAGGTGTGACATATGTATCATGAGATATGTTCCTTATAGCCCCCCTTTTTTTTTATTTTCGAGGCAGGATTTCTCTGTAGCTTTTGGTTCCTGTCCTGGAACTAGCTCTTGTAGACCAGGCTGGCCTCAAACTCACAGAGATCCACCTGCCTCTGCCTCCCGAGTGCTGGGATTAAAGGTGTGCGCCACCACCACCCAGCTTCTTTATACTTATATAGGTTGGGTTGTGCCAAAAAGTCTTCTCTCAGCAATTTCTCTAGCACCATGCCTTCCTGCTTGCCACTATGACACACCATGATGGTCTTGGACTAAACCTCTGAAAATATAAGCTACCCCAATTGATTGTTTTCCTTTATAAGAGTTGTGGTCATGGTGTCTCTTTAGAGCAATAGAAACCTTAACTAAGATGGAGTCTAAATTTCTCAGTAAAAGAAATAAATTGACTTAAAAAAACTTCAAAACTATTCATTATCCTTATTAATTCGGAAAATGAAAATTAAAACAACTTTGAAATTTCATCTCATGACAATCAGAATGGTTAGGATCTACAAAACAACCGAAAACAAACACAAGGCTGTGGGGGAAGGGGAACCCTCATTCACTGTTAGTGGGACTGGAAACTGGTGTGTAGCCCTTCCAGAAATCAGTATGGAAAATTCTCAAAGATTAAAAGAAAACCTACCATATGGCCCAGTCATACACTCTTTGTCATATGCCCACAGGACTCACACCCCACTCCACAGATACTCGATCGATCATGTTTATTGGTGCGGCATTTCCTTTTCTTCTTTGTATACTTTAGATACTAACTATCTGACTGAGGGGTAACAAGTAAAGATTCTCTCCCATTATAGGAGAGTCCTCTTCACTTGATTGATTGTTTCTTGTGCAGAAGCCTTTTTATGAGGTCTCACCTGTCAATTATTGCTTCAATTCCTGGGGCAAATGGAGCCCGGCTAGGAAGCTTTCTCTACACCTGTATCTTGTAGCGCTTTCTTCTACCAGTTTAGCATTTCAGGTTTCAAAGTGAGGGGTTTGTGTAGCTTGGTAGATAAAGGTCTGATTTCATTCTTCCACATGTGGACACCCATTTTCACAGTTCCATTTAATGAAAATGTTTTCTTTCTTCTCTATATGTTTTTGATTTCCTTGCCAAATACCAGATGTTTTAATCATGCATGCTGTGTTTGAGTCTTTTTTTTTTGGTCTACATGTCTACTTTTGCTCCAGTGTCATACTGTTTTTGTTACTGTAGTTCTGTTGTATATTTTGAAGTCTGGAGTCGCAATCCCTCTAGTATTATTCTTTTGCTCAGGATTGCTTCAGTTATCTGTGTTCTTTTCTGGTTCCTTATGAGTTTTATGATTTTTTTCAATTTTTGTGAAGAATATAGTCACTATTTTGATTGGGGTCCCATTGACTCTGTAAATTCCATTTGGTTTAATGATCATTTTCTTTTTTTTATTTATTTTTAATTAAAAATTTCCACCTCCTCCCATTCCCTCCCCCTCCCCCCATCCCTCTCCAGTCCAAAGATCAGTCAGGGTTCCCTGCCCTGTGGGAAGTCCAAGGTCCTCCCCCCTCCATCCTGGTCTAGGAAGGTGAGCATCCAAATAGACTAGGCTCCCACAAAGCCAGTTCATGCAGTAGGATCAAAACCCAGTGCCACTGTCCTTGGCTTCTCAGTCAGCCCTCCTTGTCCGCCATATTTAGAGAGTCCGGTTTGATCACATGTTCCATCAGTCCCAGTCCAGCTGGTTTTGGTGAGCTCCCATTAGATCAGCCCCACCGTCTCAGTGGTCTTGACTTCCTTGCTCATGTTCTCCCTCCTGCTCCTCATTTGGACCTTGGGAGCTCAGTCCATTGCTCCAATGTGGGTCTCTGTCTCTATCTTCATCCATCGCCAGATGAAGGTTCTATGGTGATATGCAAGATATTCGTCAGCATTGCTATAGGATAGGGCCATTTCAGGCTCCCTCTCCTCAGCTGCCCAAGGACCTAGCTGGGGACATCTCAATGGACACCTGGGAACCCCTCTAGAGTCAAGTCTCTTGCCAACCCTAAAATGGCTCCCTTAATTAAGATATATACTTTCCTGCTCCCATATCCACCCTTCCTCCATCCCAACCTCCCATTCCGCCAAGCTCTCCCCATTCTCCCCTTCTCACTTTTCTCTCCCCATCTCTCCTTACCCGCACCCCACCCCCACCCCCAAGTTATTAGTCTAATGTTGGCTGCGAGTTTGTCATATATAGCCTTTAATATGTTGACATATGTTCTCTCCAGCCCTACTCTCTCTAAGCCTTTTTTTTTTTGAGACAGGGTTTCTCTGTAGCTTTGGAGCCTGTCCTGAAACTTTCTCTGTAGTCCAGACTTGCCTCAAACTCACAGAGATTCACCTGCCTCTGCCTCTCAAGTGCTGGGATTAAAAGCATATGCCACCACTGCCCAGCTCTCTGTAAGACTTTTATTATGAAGGCATGTTAGATTTTTGTCAAAGGATTTTCTTTCATCTATTGAGATAATCATGTGATTTTTTTTTAAAGTTCATTTACATGGCTTATTGACTAACGTATGTTGAACCATCCCTACTTTTCTAAGATAAAGTCATGGTAGATGATCAACTTGATATGTGCTTGTATTCAGTTTGCTCGTATTTTATTAAGGATTTTTTATCTACAGTCATTGTAGTGGTATCTTTACCTGGTTTGTGTATTAGAATAATACTTAGCACTGGCTTCATAGAACAAGTTTGGAAGTGATTGTTGTGTTTCTATTTCTGAATAACTTAAGAAGTATTGGTTGTAATTCTTCCTTGAAAGTATGGTAGAGTTCTGCTCTAAATCCTGGGATTCCCAGCTGGGAGGCTTCTTACTGCTGTTTCTGTCTCTTCCTTTGTTCTGGATTTGTTTAGGTTGTCGGTCTCTTCTTGGTTTAACGTTAGTAGTTTGGATGAATCATGAATTTGTTCATTTCTTTTAGATTTTCCCAACAGAATGGAGTTCAGATTTTGACTTGTTAGTTTTGTTTTTTGAGACAGGCTTTCTCTGTGTATCTCTGGTTGTCCTGGAACTCTCTCAATAGACCAGGCTGGCCTCGAACTCAGAAATTCACCAGCCTCTGCCTCCAGTTGCTGGGATTAAAGGTGTGCATTGCCTGGATGGAGTTCATAATTTTTTTATTAAAAATTTTTCTTTTTATTTTAGATACTAGTCCCAGTTTCCTCTCCCTCCCCTTCTTCTGTCCTCCCATCTCCTTTTTTCTTATCCCCCATCCACTCCTCAGAGGGGGTAAGGCCTTTTTTGGGGAGTCAACAAGGTCTGGCATATCAACTTGAGAGAGGACCAAGCCCCTACCCTGTGTATCAAGGCTGAGCAAGGTATCCCACCATCGGGAATGGGCTCCAAAAAGTCAGTTTATGTACCTGGGGTAGGTCCTGATGCCACTGCCAGCCCCTCCAAACAGATCAAGTCACATGACTGTCATCCCCATTCAGAGGGTCTAGTTTGGTCCCATGCAGGTCCCCCAGCTGTCAGTATAGAGTCCATGAGCTCCCACTAGCTCAGGTCAGCTGTCTCTGTGGTTTTCCCCATCATGATCTTGACCCCCCTCTTGCTCATCCTATCCCTCCTCCCTCTCTTCAGCTGAACTCCAGGAGCTCAGACCAGTTCTTGGCTGTTGGTCACTACATCTGCTTCCATCAGTTACTGGATGTAGGTTCTATGAAGACAATTAGGGTAGTCACTAATCTAATCAAAGGGAAGACCCTTTCAGACATCCTCTTTGCTGTTGCTAAGACTCTTAGTTGAGGTCATCCTTGTGGATTCCTGAGAATCTAACACCAGAGTTCTCCCTTAACCCATAATGATTCTCTCTACCAAGACATCTCTTTCATTGCTCTCCCACTCCGTCTCTCCCCCAGTTCAGTCTTCTTGATCCCTCATGTTCCCATCCCCCATCTCCTCCTTTCCACCCCCTCCCCAGTTTACCCAGGAGAACCTTAACTATTTTCCGTCCTGGGAACCTCCATGTGTGTCCCTCTGAGTTCAGATGTTTAAAGTATTCTTTTATAATTTTCAAAATTTCTTTGGTGTCTGCTGTAATGTGTCCTTGCTCATCTCTGCTTCTGTTAGACTGGTCTATTTCTATCTTTCTTTTGTTTGGCTGAGCCAAAGAACTGTTGATGTTGTTATATTTTCAAAGAACCAGCTCTTAGATCCATTTTTTTGGTGTTACTTTCTATGTTTGTATTAATTACTTTCTGTTTTATTATTATTTCTTTCTGTCTCCTAAGTTTGGTTTGTTCTTGTTTCTCCAGATTTTTGAGTTGCATCACTAAAGTCATGTATTTGTGATCTTCATGATGTTTTAAGCATAGGAACTTGGAGCTATGAACGTCCCTCTTAGAACCTCTTTTTCACATTCCCCAAAGGCTTTCTTGCATTGCGCTTTCACTTTCATTGAGTTCCAGGAATATTTTTATTTTATTTTTAAACCTAGTCATCCTTCAGTAATGATTTGTTTGATTTCCATGAGTTTGTGTATTTACTAGAGATTTTTTTTTCTATTAGTTTTAAGTTTCATTGCATAAACATCATACATAAAGAGCATACATGGATTTATTTCAAATTTGCTGTATTTTTAAGGTGTGTGTGTGTGTGTGTCTGTGTGTGTGTGTATGTGTGTTGTCCTAGCATGTGACCTGTTTATCACATTTCCATGTGCTGCCGAGTAGAATGTATGTCCTGTGATATTTTGGTGAAATATCCCGCCGATAGCTGTTAGGTGCGGGGAATCTCTTCAAATACCAGGGCTGGCCCAGGAACGATCGGCATGAGGCAGTAAGGAAATCTGGTCCCACGAGACTCTAGCCGGTGTTGGTTCAAACTTGTAGAGTCTGACGCAGGCAGTTTATTTTTGGCACATTTAAACACAGCACAATTTGGGAAGATGTTCCCGGATGATTACTTGTTCCACTCTGCATGCCCAACAAAGTGTAAAACACGTTTACACTGAAACTTTTTACAAAGTCCCTATGGCCTCTTCTGTTAAGATGGGTTCTGTTGACTCAGAAGCAGTGCTCAAGCTAAGGGTCTATGGAGAATGAGATAAAGAAAAAAATCTGTGGGAATCAGGTGTGGCTTGGCTCTACAGACAAGAGTTGCTTAAGCTCTTGTAAAGTACAAGTGACATCTTCCATAAAGATGGGTTTTTATTGAGCAAGAAATAGTGCTCAAGATAAAGGTCTAGGGAGGAAGAGTCTGGGATAAACACAATAGCCTGCGGCCTGGTCCTACAGAAAGCATGGGTCCCCAGGCTATTAACTATATCCATGCTCAGCTTTCCAGGTGGAAAGCAGGGATACTACGCCTCCATTAAGTGAACAACCCGGCATGTTTAGCATCCCTGTTTTCCCTAGTGCTTATCTCTGAGAACAAGGATCTTGTGCCCTCTCTAGCAGCTAGGTCCATTTTAGTGTAACTTTTCATTTAATTCTTAGATCTCTCTGTTTTTTGTTCAGATGACCTATCTATTGGAAGAACGGGGGTTTGGAAACTGCCGAAAATTATTGGATTTGTGTTAATCTGTGTTTTTAATTCCATTATTAGAACTTAGGGTGAATTGTTCCAGGAGCCATTGGCTCTGTGTAGAGAAAGAGCCACGGATGGGGAAGATAAATGGTCAGATACTGTGCTCATTTCCCCGAAGGCTGTGGCGCTGAGATTCTCAGTTTCTCGCTGGCTATCGACTTCCTCTGTGCTGTCCTGTTTTATGTTGTTAATTTTGAAAGTTGAATATCAGTGTTATTCTGTTTTTGCAGAAGGCCACGGTTTTATTTACTTCTTTGAAATCTCAATAATTTTACTTGAACATGTGTCCAATATTCTAGCTCAGTAATGGCGCCATTCCTCTCTTCTGTTTCCCTCCACGCGGCTCCCATTTCTGCTGCGTGTTGGGCTCTTCAGTTTATTATAATAATTTAATTTCCTCAGTTATTTAAAACCTTTCTTCAGTGATCAGAATTATGTTTTCATTTATTTCTGTTTTTCCTTTGGCATCTCATGAATTTATTGTTTATTTCTGAGAAATCGTATTCTGTAAGTCACCCCTGAGGTTCATCACCGTTTTTCTTGCCCATTACTTACTATTCTGTCTTTGGTTTCTGACTTCAAGAATTTAGGTTATTCTAAAGTGTGGGCTCTCAGTCTCCCTCTGCACCACAGTTGAGGACGGAAGGAACACCTCCCCGCCGTCCCCCTTAAGCATGACATTTCGCTGCCTGACCCTCCATGTTTTCTTAACCTCTGAAATATAAAGAAGTGTTTCTGTTCTCTTAGCATTTTTCTTGAAAAGAATTTCATACAATCTATTCTGATCATGCCCCCAACACCCCATGATCCTTTGCATCCCACCCACCCAACTCCTTTCCCTTTCCTTCTCTTTCTAAAATTAAGATTTAAAATCTATAGAGCACCCAAAGGTCAAACAAAATGAGTAGGCACATGGCAAATATATATGTTTTCATATGAAAAAATTTTACTCTACTAGCCATTATGGAAATCTAAATCAAACATTCCATTAACATTCTATCCCACTCCAATCAGAATGGCTAGAGCCAACACAAAACCACAGGCTGGGGCACTAGCGCTGTTGGTAAAGTGCTTTTTGTGTAAGCATGAGGGTCTAAGCTCAATCCTCAGAACCCATTAAAAATAAGAAGCCCAATGTGGTAACATACACTTCCAGTCCTAGCACTAGGGGGCAGATAAAGGCAGCTCTGGCCTGCTTGGTGTGTTTCAGGCCAGTGAGAGGTGTCAGAAACAGCTGGGGGTGAGCAGTGTCTGTCCTTTGACCTCCACACAATGGCACATGTACCCTACACACACACACACACACACACACACACACACACACACACTTGAAAAGGGAAAAGTCAGTAGCAGGAGGATAGGACAAGCAAAGGCAATGCACCTCCAGCATAGCTGTAGCACCTGACAGACTTGAATGGAATGCCATCATGAAGCCATGGCTCTCTCCAGTAAGTCCAGAGTTCCTACCAAAATGAGGAGCCTAGAGAGGAGACTCTGAGAGCCCTTCCTGCTGTCTGCCACTGCCCTTCTGTGCATGTCCCCTCTGGCACCTCCTTCTGCACTCGGGGGTGAGGTGTTTTAGGGTGGTGGGGACATTGGAGGTGAGGTGTTTTTGGGTGGTGGGGACATTGGAGGTGGGGTGTTTTAGGGTGGGAGGGACATTGGAGGTGGGGTGTTTTAGGGTGGTGGGGACGTTGGAGGTGAGGTGTTTTAGGGTGGTGGGGACATTGGAGGTGAGGTGTTTTAGGGTGGTGGGGACATTGGAGGTGGGGTGTTTTAGGGTCGTGGGGACACAGGTGAGCACTACTTTCTAACTGTTGTACAGTTTCGAAGTTTCCTGTCTTCAAGTGATGAGGAAAGTGAGTGTCATAGTGTATTTTCTGTAGGTGAAATGACATAGGAATACTGGGGTCTCTTAGAATGTAATAGGCCCCTTCTTAGCTCTGCTGTGTTTAGTTCGGGGGGCTAGGATGCTGGTGTTCAATGGCCACCAAAGTCACCCCAAGCCAGAGACTTTTGGGTTCTGTCTCATAAATTCAAAGAATGAAGTTCACTGGCTACAAAGGGTGAGATTTAGAAGGACCTAATTTAAAAAGAGAGAGAGAGAGAGAGAGAGAGAGAGAGAAAGAGAGAGAGAGAGAGAGAGAGAGAGAAACAGCATTCATGTACAGCAGAAGGGGCACAGGAATGGGACAGAACTGAGCCTCACTGTTGAGTTAATACAGCTTCAGTGGATGGACTAGGGGAGGGGGCATGAGCTGTGCTCCAGATGTCAGGAATGCCTAGGGTAGCCATCACATTCTCAGTATGGTTTCCAGAAAGGGCCACTCTTTCAGGGTAAAGTAATAAGGAAAAACCAGACCACTTCCCCCTTCCTAGCTTTTCTAGCCTCTGACCGTGGTAGAAAACGGACATTTTTGACCTAGACACTTCTGATATTTCTGGCCTCCCACAATAGGATGAGGTTAGAGAGATTCTCAAGGCCATTCCTGGTTTTTATCCAAGAAACTGGTGCCGCCTTTTTGGAGTCTTTTAGCCCTAAACTGCCTCGCCAGTTTCTATCCCCTGCCCTTATCAATAATTCGTGAAGGTGGACAGATATTTATAATGAATCGAAGTTGGTTTGGTTCAGGGTTCTGGAGGCCGAAAGTTCAAGATAGAAATACTGTACAGTGGTCAGGTACAGCATGTGAGAGTAGGCAGGACCGGAACAAACCCACTGCCTTGAAAAGACTTTAATTCACCCTGAGCATGGAAAGCGTCAGTAGCCTAAATGCTTCCGAAGGGTCCATCCGCCAACACCGCGTCTGGCGTTAAACTCTTAGCGCATGACCTGTGAGGGACACGCTGAAACCACAGCAGAAGCGTTCTTTGTTCTTCTCTTCTTGGTTTTCTTGTCTGTTGGGGGGAAAGTTTTGGAACAAAAGAGACGTACGCTGTACTGTGTTGCCAGTTTATAAAATGAAACCCCTGTGAGCCAGTAGCACTGTGGGGCGCTACTGTGGTGGCCACAAACCAGATCCATGGGCGTTTCATGGTGCCTGCGCCCGCCCATAAGGGCTGTGAATGGGAGCGAGGAGTCAGTCAGGAGTTTCAGGTCTTTCTCTTTGCAACCTGATCCTGGTTTGTCCCCAGACATCTCCTGGGGAATGGGGTTTGCAATTTACAAAAAAAAAAAAAAAACCTGAATATCACTTACCAGAAAGTGGAGATCAGCAAGGAACTTCTTGTATGTGTCTTACCTGCCTCAACCCATTCCCGTTCTCCAGTTCCCCCTAAACTGCCCTTGGTGGGACTGAACTGCACCTTCTCTACCACTCAGTCCCTGTGACCTCCACAGCTGAGTCACCCGAAATGTCCTGATAGGGCTGAATCTAGAGCAGACACGTCTTTTCTGGGTTGACTCTTCTTATATCCCGATGTGGTTGAAGGATCCGCCTCTCTGTCCCGACAGCACCAATCAGCACAGGCTTGGATCTCTGTCTTCCAGGCATCTTCCTCAAGGCCATGCCTGTTATTGCTGACTAGACTCTGCCTTAGCCTGGGCCTGCAGCCACAGCCTCGCACCTGTTTTCCTTCAAGATCAATCCTGAGAGTGACAACACAGGGGGCCTTGGAGTCCCCCTGAGGGTTCTTAGTTTCACTGATAAAAGAATTTAAGAGTGGACTCAACGGAACAAACCTCAAGGGCAGTTTAAAAGGAAGATTGGAAAGTACGCAAGCTGCCACAGGCTGGGGAAGGGAGCTTTACAGAGAAAGAGAAGGAAGCCCAGAATGTTGAGTTGTCGTTGTCCAGTGTGGAAAGCGTACCCAGAAAGGAGATAAATTGAAGGGTAGGAAAAGTTAAACATGTCTGAAGAAAATTGGTCAGATTTAAAGGCTGCAAGGCTGCGGCCCAGATGCCCCTCTGCAAGGCTGCCTCCCGGATGCCCTGCTGCAGGGCTGAGGCCCAGATGCCCTGCTACAAGGCTGCAGCCCAGATGCCCTGCTGCCCCGTGGCCCCTCAGGCTACCGCACTAGAGGCGGTGATCCTGCGAAGACAGAAGTGCATTCTCTCATTAAAGAACTAACTATTCTGCTTAGCTCTTGAGCATGGCTTAAGGCGAGCCACCTTCCTAGGGGTGGCCCTTTGGCTGAGAGGGTGACCTGGCCCAACTGGAGGGCAGTGTCTTTTCTCTTGACTGGCAGTTTTTCCTACCTTAACACTTCTCCATTAGAAGAGGGAACCCTAAAATCATTTAGGAACCAGGTAAGAGATCAGAGTACCAAACTCGTTTGGCCTTGTTGACTGCTACGAGGGCCCAAAGACTTTGCCTTGGGGTCTTTTTGCTCTAAACTATCCAGCCAGTTCAATTTCTATTCCATTCCCAGTATGATCCATTGCGCTTGGAGTTGTCCCAACAGGCTTATCTTTTTCAAGACTCCGCGCCTCATGGGACCTACACGCTACCTCGGTGTCACGCTGATGTGCAATGGGAGGGAAGGGTGAGGGTTTAAGCTTGTCTGAGTGTGTCATGTTAATTTTTAATGTTTTTCTTGCTAATGGCCACCGAACCACACTCATCATTTTAAAGACTCTTCTTGTTAAAGGTTGAAACCCAGTTCTAGCACATGGAGGAATTTCTGTGTTCCGTGTTGTTTTAATGAAGAAAAGAAAAGTTTTACAAGGGCTAGCCCATGAAATATTCATGCGGACTACTTCCCGAATGAGAAGATAGTTCTGATATGTAAGAAGCTCTCTGCCAACATTAAAGATTAATTCCAAATAACAAGAGAGCGGAACAGAGTGGCGAGATGCAAACGAGTTTTCCAGAGTTAGAGTCGTGACCCAGACTTCCATGCGGAGCTCACGGTCTCTAAGGGCTTCTCTATCCTCCCACCCTTTCTGTCCTGGAAGGGTGGGGTGGTAGTGATGGGGTAGGAGAGCCGGCGTCTTGGGGAAATCTCTGGGATTTTTGTTTGTTTGTTTTTTTTTTTAGCTTCATTTTTCTGTAATGGAAAGTCCCTTACAGAGTAGACGGGACTAGCAACTTTCTGAATCTGCACTTCAGTCCCCCAGGGTAGTTTTCTGAGCCAGGCTCCTTTTGTAGCCAGGACAATGGGACCTGTCAGGGAAGCACATGGAAGCTGGGGTCACCTTCAGGTAATAGGAGAGGACAGCTAATACACAAAGAAAGAAGTGACCGATTCTAAATGACCTCCGTGCTTACACAAGGGTCTGGGTGCAGGATGTGTGCTTCCTTACCAGCGGTGAGGAGCATGGCGTTTATAGGAAGAGAAACTCTGGAGAATTATGCCTTGTGGTTATAATACCAGCTCATTGTGACTCAGTTTACCAGTCAGGCTTCACAGTGCAGGAAGAGGGAGGAGGGTAGAAGAGCAGCCGTTGCCATGTGTTCTCTCTGACTGTGCCGTTGGTATAGAGATGCTCTCTCTGTTTCTTTTCCGATTTCTTCTTCCTTAGAAGTCACCAAAGAGGCCCCAGCCTCAATGGCTCCTCTACTAGGGTGACCCCTGAGTGCTCCCAACTGTAAAGAAGTATTATAGTTGTGAGTCTCTGCAGATGGCCACACACACACGCACACATACACACACCTTTGTTTCTTTTCAAAAGAAACAAAGAGAAGGAGACCAATTTATTAAGTGGCCTGGAAAGAGGTGGTTATGTCTGTCCAGTTATTTATTTAAATTAAGCTTGCATACAGAGAAGCATTAATGTTTCAGGGAAGCTAGAGACTCAGTTGCTAATCAATGGAGGGAACTTGGGTGCCCCATGGATGGAGTAGTTTCAGGTGCCCTGCATTGCGGGCTTAAAGGGTAACTGGAAGAGGCCTGACCACCCTCTCTTGCTACTTTGTTATGTCTAGCTTCTAAAATCTGGACTTGGTTGGGCTTTTTTTCCTTAGAGGCTCCTCCTAAGACAGTGTGGAGTGAGAACCTAGGGCCCCAAATTTCTTAAAATCCATTCATTCATATTTAAATTTGGGAAGAAGAAAAACACTCAAAAATAAAATTATTCTAGAGATAATTATGGTCTGAATAAGTTCCATTTAATGAGATTCTCCAAGCATGATATGTTGAGTAAATCAAATCAATGATACACTTTAACATTTTGAAATCATTTATACCACATAAAAAGAAGCGTTGCATGGGCCTTAATTTTCTTCAGAATCTGCTTTTTGCTAAAACATAGAAAAAAAGTTTCTTCTTTCCTGACTTCAAAATTTGCCAATATTCTTTGCTTGGAAGAGATCGGTCAGTGGGGCTTCTTACACTCTGCATGCTAAGACAGGCCACCTAACCTGGATCAGGAAACAGGAGAATCTCTACCCTCTCTAAGGGGGAAGGATTTCTGATGGAGGGGAAACAATGGGGAATGCTTAGCGGAATCTTTCCATTTTTTAAAAAAAATATTTATTTATTTATTTATTTATTTATTTATTATGTATACAATATTCTGTCTGTGTGTATGCCTGAAGGCCAGAAGAGGGCACCAGACCTCATTACAGATGGATGTGAGCCACCATGTGGTTGCTGGGAATTGAACTCAGGACCTTTGGAAGAGCAGGCAATGCTCTTAACTGCTGAGCCATCTCTCCAGGCCCCAGAATCTTTCCATTTTAAGACTGAACCTTGGAGGTGAACAGTTGAAGAGTGGCCCTGGGACTCCCCACCTCCCCCAGTCTCCAAATCTGGGTGTGTACTCTGCTCAGTACTGGGAGCCTGGCTCACTGGGCAGAACCTACTGACCGCTCAGCATCCCAGGCGGGCTTAGCTTCCCTTACCTTGCAGAAGAGCAGAGTTGAGCAGCTGTGTTCTGCTGTTCCTTGCGGTGTGAAGTCTGGGATTCAGATGGCTACTCACTTATGATGTCATCTGCCACTTCACCCAGGACTTTACCCAGAGTGGCTGTATTGGTGCTGAGCCCAGGTCAGCTCCAACCCCTATGGTTGTGGTGGTGTGTGTGTGGGGGGGGCACAATTGTGATTACAAAAAGGTTTTCCTTCAGTGTTACAACACTCAGGAACTTGAAAAATTGTTTTTCAGAATTTTAACAGATTACAAAATTCAGTTTTGCAAGCAAAATAAACCATAGTTGAATACCAATGATAGTCATTCTTAATGTTTTGATGTAGAGGGTTCCTATCTTGTGCATATATGGTAATTTACAACCAAATTAGAATCATATATGCATATGATTTTCTAGTGAAATTATTCCCAAGTAGTACATATTCTTCAATATTGTTCCTATGATTACTTCTCCATATGACTGTATATCACCCTAAAAGTGTTCAAAGTGTTGGTTGTTTGGGTGTCCCATGGCCAACTTTCTCCTGTCCCTTGTTATTTAGATAATTTCTTATTTTTACTGACCTAGAAGAGCTCTGCAGACTATGCATGTGTGTGTGTGTGTGTGTGTGTGTGTGTGTGTGTGTGTAGTGTCTGTGTGTGGTGATGGGAATTGAACCTAGAACCCAGGGCCTTGTGCATGCTGGGCAAATGTTCTCCCATGAGCTAATCCCCAGTTCTGGGTGACTAAAGACTCCATTTGTTAGACAGGGTTTCAGCAGTAAAAGAACTATATGCCCAAAGTCAGAGTTTGGGTTGGGGGAATGGTTATGTTGAGTTGTCCAGAGAACTCGGAAGTCATCACCACAGAGGCTATAGCTTCACAGGCTTGAAGTGGGAGCTGTTCTTGTGGGGGTGAGCTGGCCTTGTGCCATGAAGGAGGCTGCTGGAAGAAACAGCCGCCCGCCTGGTAGGGGCTGTGCTGACGCCCCTGCTTTCCCCTGTTTGCTCCTACCTATGTCTCCCACATTCACCGGCTCTCAGAAGACAAACCAACCTGACTGTCCTAGGTCGAAACGGGAGGTGGGGGCAGGGCAGAAGCTGGGGAACAAAACTAAGCTGGAGGCAGGACTGAGGGACACATAGAAGGTGCCCCAGACCAGGTCTCCGCTTGGGATTGTTGAGATTTATGCCTCCCCCCCTTTTTTTGAGAAAGTTGCTTTTCCCCAGTCTGAGTGATATAAATCCTGTCAAATGCTATATGATGTAGTGATGCCAATTCAATTACAGCCATAGCTGAAAACGTTGGCTCTATTGTCCAACTCCATCTTCTGCTGATAAAGCAAAACAGCTGAAACCGAATAACTTATAGAGAACAGAACTTTATTTAGCACACAGTTCTGGAGGCTGGGAGCCCAAGAACACGGCCCTGATACCTGTGAGGGAGTTCTTAGTACATTGTGGCATGACGGAGGGCATCTGGTAAGACAAAGCCCGTGTGTTGACTTCAGTCTCTCCTGGTTCTTGTGATGCTGATGTCATCAAGAGGGCCCTACTCTCATGACGTTATCTTGTCCTAAATATTTCAAAGACTTACCATATCGAGTTCAATACCATATGGATTTGGTTTCCAACACATGCGCTATGGGGAAGATGCTCCAAGTGTGTCCCGTAACAGAGAGTTAAAGCAGGCAAGGGGAGAGGTGCCAAGGCTCCCTGGCCTTGGGAAGCTCCCTGGCCTTGGAAGCTGGGCTTGGCTTCTATAGGAAACTGTCAAGTAAGTCTGAATTGCCGGTAGACTTTCTTCCCTGATGTCATGTGCTTCTGAGCTCAGCCACCACCTCAGCTTCATATCTTCTATTTATTTCTGGGGTGAGTCAGACCTTCATTGTCATAGACCCCCCAAATCCTCCTGATGTGCTGAGGTGTCTCTGACCAGGGCTGTTGTGATGTTTCAGGCAATTCTCCTTGCTTCCATGAGGGAGCAATGATACCGCGTTGATAATGGAGATTGTCTACTCATTTTTCTGTGATGATATTAAGGCTTTGGAGTCACATATGGCCAAGCGGTACCTGACATTTCAATCCAGCAGACCTTCCATTAGCCGGTAAGGGAAGGTCTACTCGAAAGTCTTTAGTTTTCCTTCATCCGTAAAGGAACAGCTTCATTTCTTCAGGCACTTGAGAAACACTGCAGCTTTCCCCTTTGTCCTCACAGTTTCCCATGAGAAACTGTCGCTTGAATTTGTATTTTCCCGTAGGTAATACAGAAGCATCTCTGGCTCTTTTCAAGAGAGTCTTGAGTCCAGCTTTTCCATGTTTAGGATGTGTTTTGGTGAATTTCTTTGGATTGTTATATTATCATTTTCCTGCAGTTCACTTGGCCACTTAAAAGTTTGTGTTTTTCATCAAAGTTGGGGAATTTCAACATTCATTCTTAAACCACCCTTTCACCTCTTTTCCAATTTGGTCACCCTTTCCGTACTCCAATGGCAGGAATACCAGATTGGAAGGATGAGTCTCACAGGCCCTCAGGGCTCTTCCTCCACGACTCCCATTTTTAGAGACTTGCTTTAGGTGGCTTATATTGAATGGACTCCGGGGGCACTGTATGTAACCTGGTTCTTCCCATGGTCACCTCAGTTACACACTGAGAAAAAATTGTAAAGTTCTAGGAATTTGTATACTCTATCATCTATCTATCTATCTATCTATCTATCTATCTATCTATCTATCTATC
>JABTXL010001975.1:2058649-2078275 GCA_025134845.1 Neodon shergylaensis | reverse complement strand
ATCTATCTATCTATCTATCTATCTATCTATCTATCTATCTATCTATCATCTACCTATCTATTATCTATCTATCTATCTATCTATCTATCTATCTATCTATCTATCTATCTATCGTCTATCATCTATCATCTATATCCATTATCTATCATGTGTCTATCATCTATCTGTCTATCTATCAATCTATGAACCAATATATCATCTATCTATTATCTATCATGTATCTATCTATTTATCATGTATCTATCTATCTAGTATGTATGTATGTATCTATCTCTCTATTTATCTGTCATCTATGTTTATCTATCCAGTGTCAAAGAGAACTGAGACTCCAGGCATGCCTGGTCATGGGATTCCTTCTCTTGTCAAAACTGATTGGGAAATGGTGATTTTTTTTTTGAGGTCTGGCAGACATCTTTCAGCTGTGTTCCTCATCTGTCCTGGTATCCCAAACCAGTTTGGATTCTTTTCCACTTTCAGAGTTCTCCTCCAGTTGCTTCTTGCTATTTCTCAGAGTTGATGTAGGAGAAAGGGGTGTTGGACTTTGATCTGGACTGGAAGTTCCATGAAGTTATCCGTTTGTCATTTTTCTTTTCCTCTGTGCCATTTGATTTTGGCTTGGACATTTTATTTTCTCATACACTGATCTGAGTAAGATATTGGTAATTTTTCTTTGCATCTATTCTCCTAGTCTTGAGATTATAAATACTATGTGTCTTCTCTTAATTGTTAGCGTGAAATGGTTTTCAGGAACAGGGCCAGAGAGCAGGTTCATGATGTGGGAGTGTCATATATCAATCTGTTGATTTCATTGGTTAAGTAATAAAGGAACTGCTTGGCCCTCATAGGTTAAAACATAGGTGGGAGGAATAAACAGAATAGCATACTGGGAGGAAGAGGAAGTGAGGTCAGACTCGACAAGCTCTGCTCTCTGGAGCAGAGAAGCCATGCTCTAGTCTCCCGGACAGACGTGAGCGATGAAGCTCCAATCCAAGATGGACGTAGGCTAGAATCTTCCCGGTAAGCGCACCTTGGGGTGCTTACACACATTATTAGAAATGGGCTAGTCCAGGTGCGAGAGTTAGCCGAGAAGAGGCTAGATATAATGGGCAAGCAGTGTTTAAAAGAATACAGTTTGTGTGTTGTTATTTCGGGGCATAAGCTAAGCGAGCAGGCGGCTGGGGTGTTGGGGACGGAGCCCCGGCCGCCCCTTATTTCAACAGGTTCAGTGGGTAAAGCACTTGCCATCAAACCGGAGGGCCTTAGTTTTATCCTTGGGCTCCATGGCAAAAGGAGAGAATGGGCTCCCATTGGTTATCATCTGACCTCTGCTTTAGCACAGTGGCTCACACATACACATGCATATTAAATAATAAATGCTTTTTAAAAAACGTTTACAAATTTACAGAAACATATTTAAATTTTCCTTTGTCTGGAAATCCTAGCATGACATGAGAAGTTGGAGCTATTTCAGGCTTGCTGGAGAGCAAGCTGAGTATATGACTTCTTGGAAGGCTTGTGGTTCAAAAGTCCCGAGTTCACCCTTTTGTCTACGATACTGAAAAGCTTTTTGGGGAAGCCATCTGAGCAGCAGAAATCCTTCTTTACTGCCATGGGCACCATCCGTCCTTTCTGGCATTGGGGAGGCAAGAATAATAAGTTTCTGTACCACGGACAGTAGCACATTCTTCTAGCTGTATTTGGAATAACATCCAAGTCTCAGCTATGACCTCGCTAGCTGCACACAAACTAGCTGCAGCTCCTGCTCACTCCTATTGACACCGCTCCCACTGCACACAGTGTCTTCTTGTTGGGTGGGTGTGCACTTGTCCTGTCACCTCTAAATGGGGGGGGATTCCTCCCCAGCATGCTAGGGGCTAGCTTGCCCTCCAGTGTCTGCTCCATGCCCATCCTCAGGGAGGCCCTCCCTCATCACCCCATGGAAAGAGCTCTGTGTCTTCTTGCTGGCTTCCTCAAGCACTTCATGATCGTCCAGCAGCTTACTGTGTGTTCTGCATGATAATGGTGCTCTAAGGTACATGTGTGTGCCTGTACATACATATAATTCTTTCTTCGTGTTGGCCTTCGTCAGGATTTAAGCTCTGGAAGACCAGTAAGGATGCCGTTGTTGAATCCCAGCCCGCCTCACAATGTGAGCCACAGAGCATGTGCTCAATAAATAACAACAAAGAAGGAAGGATGCAGAGGAGACTGAGTCATATGAGATGCAGAATTATGATAAATTATGATAGCCATCTATTTATAAAATGTGCATTCTTATTTTTTTTTTTTAGACAGGGTTTCTCTGTGGCTTTGGAGCCTGTCCTGGAACTAGCTCTGTAGACCAGGCTGGTCTCAAACTCACAGAGATCCGCCTGCCTCTGCCTCCCGAGTGCTGGGATTAAAGGCGTGCGCCACCACCGCCCAGCCTGCATTCTTATTAATTCATCTGTGTGTCCGGGAATGCGAGAGTCATTTGTTGTGTGGAGAGAGGCTCTCAGAGAGAAAGCCTCTTGTCAGATGGTTTTTATTTATCTCTTTTTATCACAATTTCAAACACAGAAGAAAGCAAAAAAATAATGATAGACCCTGCAACTGTTGGAAGGTTTTGGTGGTTGCCTGTTTCCCAGACAGTTCTGTTTTCTTTGCCTTTGCAATCAATAGCTATACAGCTAATAGGCCACATAGAAGCTCCAATTTATAGGCTGAAGGTAATAATTATATTAATAGTTGATAAGTCATGCCAAATTTCAAAGTAGCCTATGCTGTGATCTGTTAGGTTTTCCCTGGCTCCTAGTGTTTAGGCATGTGTGTGTACACATACTATGTGTGTGTGCCCAAGTGTGTATGTATAGTTACTGAAATTCATAAACCATATGGCTTATAGCATAGAAGTTCTGCAATTCTTATTCTATTACATGTCTTGGGAAGCTTTAAGGTCACCGGAGAAATTACATAGTGATTACACAGAGTAACAGAATAGCTGTCACTGAAGATTAATTGCTATGGGGTGTTGGTGAGAGCTGAGAGTGTCCCTGCACGTTGAAGTTTATAGATCCAGAAATACCTGTTACTGAGGAATCTGAACTTCCTTCTTTCGGGCTTTTAGTTCAGTTCATAGGATAATTTAAAAAATGGACTAGAAAGGACAATTAGATTTCAATTAGCCACCATGGTGGCTGCTGGGGAAGGAAAACGAGAGAAAGGCATGTTAGTTTTAGGCAGGCAAGCGGCTGCATGACCAAAGAGGGGAGGGTGGGTAGCTTCAGAGAAACTGAGGGAACAGAGTGCCCGGAACAACGTGCTGAGACTTTGGCCACTGTCTAAAGGAAGAAAGTAGGAGAAAAAGGCAATGTTGCGCTTTTCTTAGTTACGCAGGAAACTGGTAGGCTGTGGTGCTGCTTGGTAGGAGCTCTGTGAGGGGCAGTCTGGAGCAAAGAATTCTGGGTGGCTTCATGAAGGGGAGAACCATTCTTTCCTTCCCATTAGCATGTCTTCAAAAGATCCAGCTTGCTTGTAAAGGCTAGAACTCCTGCCCAGTGGGTTAACTCTTCAAAGGACGGAATAATAGCTTGGAAGGCTTTCAGTAGCTTAGACTGCCGTTTCTACTCAGAGCCAGAGGTAACATTTAGCGCTGTTCCGACCTGGAGGAAATCACGGTCTTACTGGTCTTACTGGAGTCAACAAAGCCTGGATGCGTCTTCCCTTTCACAGAGTAATCTGAACCCTAGTGGCCTGCAGTGCTGGCGTTTACCTTTCTAGGGGAACCAGGGAAATGGGAGGCGAGGTCTGAAGCCTCTCTGATCTTCAAGGATACCGTCACAGCCGTGATGCTTTTTCCTACCTTTGGGGGAAATAACAAATAATAGTTAATAATAAAAACAAGAAAATCCCAACTAAACAAAACCCTACTTCTGTTTAAAAAAAAAAAAAAGAAAACCAAACAAAGAGAAACAAAATCAAAGCAGAAGTAAAAACTAATAAGAGTTGATTGTTACAAAAATAAAAGAGATCTTAAATTTTGCTCCTTTTTGGTTTTCGTCCATGTGGCTCCATGGTTTTCTCTTATGGGGTATAAAGTAAACAGGATGGGCGATTAACTTACAGATGACGCCAAAGCTTGCTGATTTTTGCCAGAAGGAGCATCTCAAGAGGCTCACACAAGACTCTCAGAGTGGCCTCCTGGCTTTCTTGCAGACACAGGAACATGATGCTTGGCTCTGACTCTCTCTTCAACCCCAGTCTCTACGAAAAAGCTTTCTTAGAAGGAAGATCGCCAATGATCTCCATGAGGAGACACATGCATAACCTCGGGGACGATTAATACACGGGCAGTTTGATTTTTGGACGTGGTGGCAAACATGACTTACAATAAGCTCTTTATCAGTTTTTTTTCTTTTATAAGTTTGCCACGACGTTATTCCCAAAATAGCAGTCTAATTCAAGTTTATTTAAAAACGATTGTTATTATAATGTATTCAGAATGTTTATAAAAATAAATAAATGCATCAGCTGTTAAAGATGTAAGAATATTTTATGTTTGAGTGATTAAAATTTGGATTATTTATCTTAGGTCAGATTTTAAAATGAGGCAAGAACTATGACAAGAAAAAAAGTCAGCAGGGAAAGTAATTGAAAACGAAGCCCAAAGGCATTGCTTTCTGCTTGATTTCTCGAGCGTCAACATTGGTGTGCCTTTATTCCAGCACAGCCTGTGAGAGCAGGCTCTGAGGACTGTCCCCTTTCCCGTCCTTTGAGAGTCCATGCTGCTCTCCCTAACTTTGTAGAAGGTTCCAGCTTACAGGAGACCCTGCCTCTGTTCCCATCCACTCCTGGGGTGCTCATGAGATGTGGGTCCGCCAGTGAGGAGGAGAAGATGGGCACAGGGATAGCATGTTCTCTCTGCTTCTAAGCATAGACCTGGGTTGTTCCTATGTTGCCTGTATTTCACAAGAAGCAAGGATGGCCAACTCCAATTCTGCTTGACCACTGGAAACTCTCTAATGTCCATTCCTCTCTCTGATTAGAACCGGAATCTGGACAAAACAGGAAACCAAAGGAGCACAGACTTTGAACAATGAACAGAAGTGAGTGTGTGTTGGGCGCGGTGAGTGAAAGACTGAGCAGCCCTCTCATGGGTGGCTTGACTCTCCCAGGGCAGGCCTCTGTCATGGAGTGTCATGGTGACATTGACTGCGAGCACTCTGTCTAGAGGACCAGACAGTGTTACCTGTGGGATGGACGGGCAGAGGATTTGAGACAAGACAGCCAGAGGACTCAACCAGTGGCTGTTCAGGATTTGCCCAAGTTTCAGTCAGTTCCTGGATGTGTGGGATTGTCGCAGGCTAGCTGAACAGGTAACTGGCCAGCTCAGGGATGGTGGACGTGTGCCAGCTAGCCAGCCTGGAGAGGCTGACTGAAATCCGAGTCACTCAAGCCTCCAGATGACCACAGGACTATGCACATGGGAGACAGACCTCAGAGCAGGAGAAAAAATAAATAAGAATTTGAACCACCTCATATAATATTTTTTTGACAGAGCAAAGACTAGCTGAAAGGGAAAATTGTAGATGAAATACATGAAACAAGGAAACTCTAAAGTCATCTGATGCTCTGCTTTAAGAGGATTCTGAGAAAAGAGCAAAGACAACCACACAGAAAGAGAAAAACTAACAAAGAGAAGATTAGCGCCAACAAAACAGGAAGAGGACTATATAGAACATCAGCTAGAAAGCTAATCCTTCACCAAGAAATCAGAGAACACAGACTGCCAACATCAACAAGAAACTGGAGCTATAACCCAGACACTACAGACGTTAAAGTAACAAGGAGAATATATTAATACATTTACAGCAATCAGTTCACTCATTTACATGAAATGAACCTACTGTCTTGAAATAGAACATCCTAGCTGACTTAAGTTGCAATAGAAATTCTGAATACTATTACATCAATCAGAGAAGCTGAACTAATAATGTCAGTGTTCCCATCTGGAAAAGTTCAGACACAGCTGACTTCTCTGTAGAATTTTCTCAGACCTAAGTGAGAACCGATTCTAATCCCATAAAACCGTTTCAAGAGGAAACTTCAGTTTGTAACTCTTTGGGCATAGGCATTATGGGAGAAAGAAACTCAGAGCAACAGATCTCATGAACACAAATCTAAAAATCTTTAACAAGATATTAACTGGAGGCAGGGCGGTGGTGGTGCGTGTTTTTAACTCTGGCACCTGGGAGGCGGAGGCAGGTGGATCTCTGTGAGTTTGAGGACAGCCTGGTCTACAAGAGCTAGTTCCAGGACAACTAGGGCTGTTACATAGTGAAACCCCATCTCGAAGAAAAAAAAAAAGGATACTAAGTGGATACCACAGTATACGAAAAGGGCAACACAACCAAGGCAGTTTTATTTTAATAACAGGGTTGATTTAGCATCCTAAAGTCAAGAAGTTCATTCTTTGTACTAACATTATAGGGGGAAAGCCTATGTGATCATTTCAATAGATGGTTTTTAAAAAAGCATTTGATAAGCATTCAAAGTCACAATAAAAACTTTCAGCAAGCCACAAACTCTAACATCGACGACAGGAAAAATTTGAAAATCCTAGAGGCGATGACACATTTGTGTTGATAACAACAATATAACTTGGCCCCAAGGCTGGGAAATAGGTCTTGCACGCTGTGTTCTCCGGATAATGTACCTGCTGTGTCGTACAGAGCAAAGGGCAGAAGGACAGAAAGGCAAAAGCGGAAGTCTCCCCTTGCAGACCGCGTGGTGGAAAACTGGGGGAGTCAGCAGGTGCCGGATCGCAACTGAAACACAAACAGAAAGAAGACGCAAGGCTATGATGATCGCCATCCTGTTGCTGCCACAGAAGACCTGGGAGTACCGCTTGGCTTAGTTGCAGTTCATGTTGCCTAGCTTTGTTGTTTCTGGACAGACACCATGCTCAAGAGGTTCCCTGCAGCTAGAAGCAGAGGTCCAGGAGGGGCCAGAGGACAGAGACAATCCCCAGGTCCTGCTCCCTCCAGGCGGGTCCCACTTCCTGAGTGCCAAAGCATTCACTTGGGAAAATTATTTCAGCCAATAGTAATGGAACTGGTGGTTATTTGAATAAAAGCAAAAAGATTGCTAGAATTTTCTTTGGGTTTTGTAGTTTTACACTGTATCTGATTTTGTTTCTACAGCTTCACTTGTTTATCTTGAGAAATAAATTCTTTGAGAATTCAGTAGAATAAATGTTGGCTGTATTTACTCTCTCCCTGTGGTTTCACATGTACAACTGTAACAGTTCCTAGTATAACAAGTATGACTACTGCCTTGTGTCCAGAGGACACGGTTTCCCTGTATTCATTTACTGTTTGGATTGTTGCGACCCATACTCCCCCTCTTTCACAACTATCCCTGAGCTGTGGGAAGAAGGGGTTCAGTATAGGTGTTGCATTTAGGACTGAGAATTCTGCAGGCTCTTGCTCTCTGTCCCTTCGCCAGTTTGGGATCTTTGTGTTGATCCTTATCCACTGCACATAGAAACTTCTCTGAAGAAAGTGGAGAGAAGCATTAAACTATGGGCATAGCAATTCATCATTAGGAGTAAATTTAATATTATGATTATTTAGCAGGAATAGTAGTAGGTTCTTGCCTAGGTCTTATGACCTGCCTAGTCACTGCTTCTTAGATCAGTAACTGGGCCTGGTATTGGTTTCTTCTTGCAGTGTGGGACTAAAATTCCATCAGAAAGTCACGGTTACTCCCAAGATGTTTATGCCACTCTCACACCAGAGAGCATGTTTTGAAGGCTCGTCGTCAGGGTAGTTTGTAGGGCTCACAGCTGGGTAAGATTGATGCTTACTTTTTTTCTGCAACAGGATGCATGGCACCTTCCAGGGCTGTGAGAGCTGGCTAGTATGGAAGAGGTGTCCAGATGATAATTGGGGTAATAGCTCCATGTTCAGGGATGACAGTGCATGGGGTCTTCACATCCTTCAAAACTAGGGTCTTATAATCATGTTCTGGAGGGTTACTGAGCACACTGGCAACAGCCTGCAGTGTTTGGTGATATTTTAGGATCTTACTGGCTAACAGTTCCGAAAGAAGTAACCCATTCCTGTTTCTAGGTTTTTTATTTGTTAGCTTGGGGTGTCTAGTAGGGGCATTGCTGTCCTATTATGTAGTGACTGCCGTTGTGTGTGTGTGTGTATGTGTATGTGTGACTCTGTGTATGTTTGTATGTGTGTATGTCTGTATGTGTGTGTGTGTGACTGTGCGTGTGTCTGTATGTATGTGACTCTGTGTGTGTGTGTGTCTGTCTGTGTGTGTGTCTGTATGTGTGTATCTGTGTGACTGTGTGTGTCTATATGTGTGTGTCTGTGTGACTGTGTGTGTGTTTCTGTGTATGTGTCTGTATGTGTGTGTCTGTGTGACTGTGTGTCTCTCTGTGTGTGTTTGTATGTGTGTGACTGTGTGTGTGTCTCTATGTGTGTGTGTGTGTGTGTGTGTGTGTGAGGGAGCTTCAGTAGTGATAAGTAGGTTTCCATCTGACTTTTTGGAAGGGTGTTTAGTTATTTACCGCATACTCATTTCTTGTTGTCTTTAGTGAGACCCCTTTCTTGCTGATACCCCCATACTCTGAGTGTTATTTCCACCACTTACTTCTGTTACCAGTTTCCCTGTAGTTGGTCTTAGTAAAACTACCAACTACGAGTTTGCTTTTTAATTATTTTCTCCTCTTGTAATTGTTATTATCATTCCTTACCTTTAAAGACCTAAGTTATTCCTTGTTAATTTCTTGGCGCTGGCCTTTCCACGTTCACACTTTACCTTGCTCAGTATTTGTGTGGAAGGCTGCACGTTTCTCTTGGCAACATCCTTCAGACTTTCCCATGCACATCAACCACGTTTGCACTCTTACGAGGTCATGTTTATATCCAGTGTCGTCCTGAGCATGCGGAGGTCAGAGGACAGCGTGGGGGTTGCTTACCTCCTTCTATCACGTGGGTTCTTGCGATGAAGCTCAGGCTGTCCGTGCTGGGGTCAAGTGCCTTTCCCAGGCCCCTGAGCTACTTTGCCAGTCCTGTATTATTATTTATTCAAATTACTTTTGCTCACACCGTGCTCCTTGGCTGAGATTGCGCAGTGAGCTTTGTGAAATGACTGTGGAATTGTCTCCTTGGCCCTGTTGGTCTAGCTGTTTACGTTTCATTTACTTTTGAATCTACGTTATTGGTTATGTGTGATTTAGAGTCACTTGCTTTTTATAAGTAATAAAAAGAACCATGAAGCTTTCATTAGTTAAAATACTCGTGGTACATATTTTTCTTCTGCGTGTTTACATTTGGGTATCTTTAACAAATTTTATATATTTGGATTTTAATCCATTGTGACAACTTTCAATATTTAAGTAAGGCTTTCATTTTTGATTTTATTTTACCTTACTATTTTATCTTATTGCCTTGCCTGTTTCATTATTATTTTAAGATGAGATTATTCTATGCAGCCAAGGCTGCTCTCAGACTTGTTATGTAGCCTATGTTGCTCTTCGGGTCATCAGTGTGCCTTTGTCTCTCAAGTGCCAGGACTATCACAGTGAATATCACAGGTCCCACCACACCTGGCTGAAAACACCCTGGATCTGTGATGACGCCATTGACACACTTGGCTTTAAATCTATCCTTTTATTGGCTCTATGTCTTTATTTTCAATTTCCCTTTTTAGCTTTGATTTGGCTGTTGCTCTCCCACAGTTACACACCTGATATGTTCAGGGCTATCATGTGACTCCGAGACAGCCTTCATCTTTAACTCATAAAGAGCCAATTTTAATTGAAATTTTAATACTCTTCGACCCTTAGTTCCTCTAAACAACATTCTTTGAGTATATTTTATCTATGAATTCTCAGTTGTGGAAGGTTATTTCTTTCCTATTTTGGTACTTCTACTTGGATCCCTGTCTTCTTTTGTCTTTGATGGTCCAAGGCTGTGATCTCATCACCGATCTTGATCTTGGGGTTCAGGAGAGCCTGCATTAATCTCTCTCAGGATGACTTGTGTTCAGGATGACTTGTGTCACTGGTTTGGCCAGTCTCCAGTTTCACAGCTGCTCCCATGTCCTGACTTCAGGTGGCTGCCCTCCTCAAGCTGCACGCCAGTTTTCTGTCTTTGCCATTCAAGTTGTGCAGCTTCTACCAGGTTATGGGTAGTGTCTGCTTGCAGAAAATTTACACGGCTGACTAATTTAGCCATGCGCTAAAGAGTATTGTGTCCAGAGTCTGTGGACGCAGAAGGGCCTGCGCTCTGCAGCCCATTGTTCTGGAGGTGATGGCTAGTAGTTCCTGTCTTGGCTTCTCCCCAGGCACAGTTCCCTTGTCCTGTGTGGTGCCGTGAGGTACAGCACACCCTTTTCTCTACTGTGTATCATGGATGGAGATAGTGATGTGCACAGACTTCACGTACACACAACTGCCAAATGTATTTCACTTGCCGACTTTATCCATGCTAAATGGAATCACTGCGTATTTGAGTTACCACCTTATATCACAAGGCACAGCATTCGTATTTTCCTTATAACTTGACTTTTATTTAATTATGAGGTCAGATATTTTGAAAAGCGTTATTTGGTGGAATGTTCAAGTCCGTTGAAGATACTACTTTATCTTTTCATACTGCGCACATAGGTTTTGAGATTTCATGTGATACCAGGCATCTGCATGTACACATAAGATGCGCACAGCACACTGTGGATAAATGTACACATTGGAGCATCTTTATATATCATCGGGCAGAAAATCTTAATGTGAATTGGACAAAAGGTTAAGTTGGATTCAATTTTTTACATGTTCATTATCATTTAATTAAATGTGGGCTATGTTAGATTCCTGGCTAGTAAAGGTATTTATTTAGTCTCCTCTGAAACTCAGCCTGTGTTTTTCTTTGATGGTCCAAGGCTGTAATCCAAATGGGTAAGTGTCACATGGTCAGGTTGACAGTCAATCTAATGGGATTTAGAGACAGAATGGCCATGACAGCGTTTGCAGAACAGTTTACCTGAAGAGCAGAGTCCTTCCCTAAATGTGGATGGTACCATTCCATGCACCGAGGTCCTAAATTATTATTAAGGGTGAAACAGATTGAAGCGTTGGCGTTCATCTCTTCCTGTTTCCTGAGAGTGGAGGCAGAAAGACCAACTTCCTCATGCTCCTGTTGCCATCCTTTCCTGCCATGACGGACTAGATCATCAAGTTCTAGGCCCAGGCCAACTCTCTCTCTTTGCTTTACTTTGCCTTTTGTTGTTGCAGAAAGAATAAACGTAATAATACCATACCAATCTTCTGTAGTATTCTTCTCATTGCTATAATAACTTGGCAGAAACATACTGAGGAAGGAGAATGTGTGTTGCCTCACAATTTGAGAGTTTCGTCATGGAGAAAGTGGCAGAAGCATGAGGGAGACCGTCACGTCGCGACCACGGTCAGGGAGTCAAGGGAGAAGAACGCTGCTACTCAACTTGCTGTCCCTTTTCCACAGACATTCCTAGAGGCACGTCACTGAGGGGATTCACAGACATTCCTAGAGGCACGTCACTGGGGTGATTCACAGACATTCCTAGAAGATGATGAGGTTGACAGGCTCCAAGTGTTGGTAGCATCAGAACTGGGCAGCCCTGATACGGGTAGATGATCCTGCTCTAGTAATGTTAAAAACTAAGTTGATTGAGAGTTGCTTTTGAAGTTCTACCGTCTTCAAACAGAGTCCACTTGGAAACGACAGATGGGTCGGGATTCTGTAACCTGAATGCACACACATTCAAGCTGACATTTCCATATTATCCTCCCCTCAATGAAACTCCAGAGGAAATGTCCCACACTGCAGTGGTAATGGGCAGAGGGGTTGCTGTCCTTTCCTGGTGCTGGGTCTCTTGCCTGAGATGGAGCTGTGGTCTGAGCACAATCTCCTGAGCTTCTGTTATCTTATTCTACTCCCCTCCGGAAGACGCATTCCTCATGCTGGGAAAATGGAAATGTGCCCAGGAGATGTGCTCCTCCCCCCACTCTTGCTTTAAGGTTTGTAAGAACTGCATTAAACAAACAAACAAACAAACAAACAAACAAAAAACCACCTCGAACTTTCGAGATACTTTGAAATTGGAAATGCAGCTTACTCTGAAAGACCTTTTTTATGGATTGGCATTTCTTCGTGTGCAATCAGATGGTCTCTTTCATATAGGTTGACAAAAATCAATGAGGAATTCCTGCCTCCGCTATTGAACATTCCCCCCTCTGTGTGTCTTCCTGAGTATATATGATAGCAAATCTATTTATAGACTGTGTTAAGGACTCTAATCTTAAATGAGAAATGATAACCGGGGCCTACCTTATATTCCCCTCTAATTTGAAAGACAGAAGAAATCCACATGTATTCTCATGTGAAACACCCCTTTCTTCCAGGCCTTGGCGCATCTTCACCTAGTAGAGTATGTGGGAGAGCAGACTGCCTTGCTGATCAAGGTACATTGAATGTTCTAGTAGAATGTGTTCTGGCCACTCGTTTTTGATTTTTGATGAAAGGAAAAAAAAGAAAAGAAATGTCTGGTAAGGTTACACTAATTACCTCAATTATGTCCAGAGCATTGGAGGGAGCCTACTTTATCCTCGGAGCCTAGAGATGAAGGGATACTTTTATCAAAGGATATATAATTATAGATGCTTGCTATCTTGCTTTGGCCTTTAGTTAAATATGTCTAAGAAGGGGCAGCGCACAGTGAGTGAATGCTACAGAGATTCTTACCTTAGAACTCTGCTAGGCCGCTGAGCAGGAGGGACCTGTCTCTGTGGCCACCAGATGTGGGGATGGAATGCTTGCTCCTCAACCTAGAGAGCCACTTGACTGACAATGGACCCTCTGTTCCCTGTGGCCAAGGTTCCTGGTATGAGTGAGGCCCGGGTTTGCAGGCCTATGCTTACCTTCATCCTATTATGTGTCAAAGGACACCATGTGTGTGTGATTGAGAAGTACAACGGTTAATACGTTAGCATGGCCATTATCCGCTCCTGGCTTGCCTGTCTATGCTTACCTTCATCTTATCATCTGTCAGAAGACTCTTTGCATGTGTGGTCGAGAAGTCCAGTGGTTAATGAGTAGCATGGTCATTATCTGCTCCTTCTAGATGGTCCCAGAAGATCAGCGCTTGGCAGCTGCCATCGTGCTAATAGTGTGGGTCTCAGCCTTGGCGTCGTCCTTGATTGACAACATCCCATTTACTGCTACGATGGTAAGTTGTGTGTTCCTGGGTGTTTAAGGCCCAACCTTAGCCTGCAATCATTCAGGCTCAGCTTTCCTTCCTAAGAAGCAGAGTATGAAACCAGCTCCTCCATTGCTCTTACACATGAGGAAAAAAAATGTGAGCTGAGCCCAAGGCAGATGGACATGGGACAAAGAGGCCAATGACAGGCTGGAGATCAGCATCTTCAGAGTGGATACATCATGGGTGACTGTCTGTTTTGGGAGGCCAGTTGAAGGCTGCTACCCCTCCTAGGAAACAAGTGTTTGATTTTTTTTTAAAGGGACTTCAAGACACCAAAAGACTGAGTTGTTGCCTTTATTATTTTCAGATGCAGAAATTCCTTATTCGGAGCAGTCTGCATGGGTTCTGATACTTGGCCTATGCAGGGATTTTTTAAAATATTTATTTATTTATTTATTATGTATACAATATTCTGTCTATATGTATGCCTGAAGGCCAGAAGAGGCCACCAGACCTCAGTACAGATGGTTGTGAGCCACCATGTGGTTGCTGGGAATTGAACTCAGGACCTTTGGAAGAGCAAGCAATGCTCTTAACCACTGAGCCATCTCTCCAGCCCTATGCAGGGATTTTTAAGTCTCTATTTGGTTCTACTTTCCAGCCAATACCAAGACCCCCATCCCTGGGACATCTTTTGTGTCACCGATTCTTTGGCTTAGTGCAGGGACTGTGAGCCATGGTGAGAAACCATTTATCTGCAATGTTTCATTTCTTCAAAGTAAAACAAACAGAAAGAGCCGAGACAAAGGCGGAAGCATATTCAGACTTCCTCATGTGCACATGAGCTGAGCTCTGTAGGTGTCTGTATATACAGGCGCACCATGGTATAGTTAGATCTCCCCTGGACCCCATCTTGCTTCCCCAATCAACCATGTCTTAATAGAGCAGGTCATTTTGCAGCTTGACCTCACACATACTTCATCACAGCTTTTTATGGTTTGCTTAAGAGTTATGCTAGGCACTGAAGGTTTGCCCTTCATGCAATACATTTCCTTTATGCCGAGTAAGGCACCCTTCTTCTGTACCAGTCTCTCTCGCCTGTATCTTGCTCCAATCCTTTATTTTTGGTCTTTTGAGGTACTGTTTCTTGGGCTGGAGAAATAGAGCAGCAGTTAAGAATACTGGCACCCACATTGGTGGCTCACAGTCATCTATGACTCCACTCCCCAGGGAACCAGCCCCCTCTTCAGGCCTCTGATGGCCCCAGGAGTGTTCATGGTGTAAGACATAGTGAAGACAGAACATGCAAGTGCATAAAAATATTAAAAAATTGCTTCCAATTTCTCTTAAAGACAGTATGCAAATAGGTGTTAAAATTTTTCTTTTCCTTTTTTTAAAACTTCTTTATTGAATCTTTGGGTGTTTCGCATCGTGTACCCCAATTCTGTTCACCTCCTGGTCCCCCCATATCCCCATCCTGTTGCATTTCTCCCCCCCCATGAAAGAAAACAAAACAAAGTAAGCAAGCAGGCAAGCAAACAACAACAACAACAACAACAACAACAACAAAATAACCCAATAAACTAAGACAGAACACAAACCACACCAGGAACAGAAAACTCTCTGCTTTTTCTCTCCTCCTTCTCCATCATCTCTTCATTCATCCTGATGGCATTGGAGGCTTCAGTGTGTCATATAGTAGACCCCTTTGTCCATCAGTCTGACTGGCAACTGTTCATTGCAATTGAACCGGTCTGTTTCAAGGCCTCTGGCTTTTGGTACACCATCCTCACTAGGTTTTTTCTTTCTTTTTTTTTTTTTAATTTTCATGTAGATAACCTTAGCAGGTAACGACTTTATTCATAGTATTATAGTGAGGACCATTTAATTTGTAGTGCATATAAAGTAGCATTAGTATTCCAACCTGTAGCAGAGCACAGCGAGTTCACCCTTGGATGAGCACAAAGCCAATATGCACACAAGGCAGCAAAAGAATGAGGAAAGGCTTGCTATTTGTGCAAGTAAAAAGAGCACTGGGAAGGCCCCCAAAGCACAGTCTCCTTAAACAAAGGAGACAAAGGGATTTTATTAGGGAAACTCATGCATATTCATGGAGAAACAAAAAGAGTCCTGCCTGGCATAAATGGATAAAAATGCGAATTAATCACAGTAGGTTACTTTCCCAAAGTAGCACTTTATTTACATCCTCTCCAATCTACCCTCCTTCAGGCACTGTGAGTGCTTTACTGTGTCCCTGCCTGTCCCTCCTACTGGGCCTCCCCTGTCCTGAGACACACCATTGTCTCTGTGGCCCTAGGGTGACCCTGCTCAGCGGTGCTAGCATCTCCTTGGCCTTTGCTTTGTTGATTTTGCCTCTGGTAGCAGGTCTTTGTCCCTTACCTTACCTCTTCCCTTCTCCGTCCTGCCCCCCCCCATGCACGATTGCTGGTGGAGACTGGGAATCCTAGGTTTCTGCTTGCAGAGCATGGTGGCAAGTGCCCTGCAGAGGCTTCCGATCCTGTGGCTTTAGCTCCGCGTGTGGAAGAAGATGCAGTGATCCTCCGCACTCGAAAGGTCTAAGTGTGGGGAGGTGGTATTGTAGTAAAGAGGCTGCGGGCATGGGCATGGCTGCTCCATAGTTGTTGTTGTCATTTTTTTTATGGTGACTAAGAGAGAGGGAATAATCCAGAGGCAACTGGAGGAGTTCAGAGTAGAGAAAAAGAGAAGGCAGACTAGACATGGTCAGCTCTAGAGAAGTGGAAGAGTGGGAGAGAATAGTGGAGACGATGAGAAAGCAAGCCATAGAGACTAGAGCAGACCAGACAGGCAGGCAGGCAGACAGACAGACAGACAGACAGACACACGAGAGAGAGAGAGAGAGAGAGAGAGAGAGAGAGAGAGAGAGAGAGAGAGAGAGAGAGAGAGAGAGAACAACATATGGGATAACAAGAGAGCAAAAGAGGCACCTCGAAAGAGTGAGTGAGCGAGAGAGGGCTAGAAACAGAGTGGTGGAGACATCCTGTGGTCTATCAGGATGGCTGCGGGAAGGAAAGGGAAGGGCCGAACCTATCATGGTCTTTGAAAGACATAGCAGGTACTCGTGATACTCAGGGAGCCTGGAGGCCAGCATGGGCTGTGATGGTAGGCACCACAGGTGGCCATCTGTCCATTTGCCAGAGGCAAGGTGCTCCTTCTGGGAAACTGGAAACCAGTTTCACTAGTTCCTGAGGAAGGCTGGTTTTTATTTAACTACCAGAAATCCTTCTATAGTCCAGCTTGAGCTTATTTCTAGACACGGACAGCCTGAGACCTGACTAAGGGGTTGCAGAACTCGTGTGTTTTCTAGGGCCAGTTGGGTGGAAGTCGCCAGCTGCCTGTTCCTGCTTTTGGTTGATTTGTACCTTTGCCGTCAGTGATCAGCTGCCTGGGAATTTTCCGTTACTTAATAAAAGATCAGGGCTTGAGAATCTGTCCCCTCCTTCTTCCCTCCTCCAAGTGTCTGCCTCCAACAGAACCTTCCCCTGGACCAGCTGTGGTAAGGCAGAGCCCATGCCCCTGGACTTCCTGGAACTCTTTCTCTCTAGCCTCTCTGTCTAAGCCCAAGTGTGTGAAGTGAGCCCCGTCCTCCCACCCCCAAGAAACCACATTCAGTAGTTTTCCTCACCCATTTGGCTCTGCCCCCCCTGACTGAGGTGTGGGCATCAGTTCTCCCTGAATGGGTCTCAGTTCTCCTGTTTGAAGAGAGTCCCTTCTGACTAGAAGCACCTTCGCTCTACACAGCTGTGGAGCCTTCTGCATCCAGGGAAACACATACGGAAATGCAGAAACGACCAAAGAACTGGCAGACACAGCTGCCGTTTGAAGGATGATCAGTTAGTACAAATGTAGTCACAGAGCTAGAGGCCACTTGGTGCAACAAGGCACCTGCAGGAATCGTTCCCGAGCACAGTGGTTCTCAACCTTCCTAACGCTGGGAACCCTTAATACAGTTCCTCATGTTGTGGTGAAATAAGATTATTTCATTGCTACTTCATAATTGCAACTTTGCTACTGTTAGGAATCTCAATGTGAATATCTGGTATGGAGATGGTCTTAGGTGACCGCCTCAAAAGGGTCATTCATCGCCAAGGGGTTTACAACAGACAGGTTGAGAACCCCTGCCTTGGAACAGTGGCTGAGTAATTCTGTTATCCTGAGGACACATGAGATGACAGAAATAATTTCAGCCTGCTTCTTCTTTGTGTCGGGTCTCAGACGGGGACCTCCATTCATCCTGCAACTGCGTACATGTTTGTCAGTGGTATATCTCCTTTCTTCCGTGGGCCGGGAAGGATGTCCTGCCATTGAGAGGGAGAGGATTCCGAGAATTAGCTCACAACTGGTGGGATGCTGCCATGGAAATTCTCTTCATGCACAGAGGAAAAGCAGTCGTTCAGTAGAGGAGTGGAAGCTTCCATGGTGGTTGGATGAGACTTCAGAAATATTGTAATCAGAGCAGTATAGATGAAGGTATTCACGTCCCAGGGTTTGAGATGAACTAAGTTTGTTATTAACTATTTTTTTTTATTTTGAGACAAGGCTTCACTAAGTTGCCCTGGACCTTTAACTCACTATGTAGACCAGGCTAGCCTTGAACTCTCAAGTCTACGCATTGAACGCTGGAATTAAAGGTGTTTACCACTGTGCCTCACTACTTTAGCTATTATTTTATAAAACTGAATTGAAATGTTTCTGACTTTTGTCATTTCTGAGTGTCCCTAGGTCATTGTTGCTATAGACAACAGCTGGGCCTAACCCTCTGTCTTAAGCCCTTCCTGTTGTTGCTTTTGTAAACTGTGAAATATTAAACAGGACTTAACACTGCTAATATTTAATAATGCAACGAGAACAGCCCTAGAGAATCTGAAGTGGTCAGTGTGAGGCCCCTGGTCCTCACCATATGCCAGGGTTAATCCCTTGCTTGCTTGAGATGGAGGAAACACTGCATGATCTTGAGAAATGGAAGACACTGGGGTCTTGGAGTGCAGATATTTCAGTATTTGAGCACACATTGCCATGCCTGGGAACCCCCTTCACACTCACTGGCCTTTTCTTCCTTCCCTTTCTGATGTGGAAGTCCTCTCTGTGTGCTGTGATTACCATTAATGAATAAAGAAACTGCTTTAGACCTACAGCAAGGCAGAACTTAGGTAGGTAGGGAAAGAAAGCTAGGCTGAATGCTGGGAGAAAGAAGGATGGAGTCAGAGAGACACCATGGAGCCCTGCCGGAGACGGATGGAGGAACTTTCCCTGGTAAGCCACAGCCAGATGGGGATACTCAGATTAATAGAAATGGCTTAAATTAATATAAGAGTTAGCCAATAAGAAGCTAGAGCTAATGGGCCAAGCAGTGATTTAATACACTTTATGTGTGATTATTTCGGGTCTAAGCTAGCCAGGCTGCCGGGAACCAACAAGCAGCCCCCTCCAACATCTTCCATCCTGCAGTAGGCAAGAGCTTGTGGGAATCTGAGTACAGCCCTGTGGCAGCAGAATTCCTGGGGCTCTGCTATGGTGCCCTCACAGCTGCACTGGGGACCTGAGGTACAGGGCTAAGGACTGAGAATTCTCAGACAGTCTTCCTCTGTTGATGCCTCTTCTTTTCAAACTCCTTGGCTTGCACAGGAAAGAGTCTGTGACAGCTTCAGGCTTAACATATCACCATTTTCCCCCTGGGCTATATGGTGATTTATGCACATAATTTTGTAGTTTTTAAAAACTGATTTCTTGGATACATACAGTTGTGTGCATTGCCATTTAGCCCAGCGTACAAGCCATGTTTTGAAGGCTCTCTTGTTCTTCAGCATCTTCTTATCCCAGGTTTCTTTCCAGGCCCAACGGGGAGGTGTTCAAGCAGCTGTAGCTGCTGGCTGGAACAGCTGGTATAGGGAAAAACACTCAGGGGTGATAAAGGTCAAAAGTACTTTGTCTGAGCGTTTGCTTTTTGTTTTACACTTGATGCCATTTTTGCTTTTAGCCTTTTCTTTTCTAAAATGTTCAGAAACAAAATAATATAGAGAGCCGAGCCAGGTCCAGTGGACTGCAATTAGGCTAAATAGCAGAGCAGTTACAGGGATGCATGGCTGTGTTTCTGCAGAGGGAGAATCTGGGATTGAATCCCAGTACGCCATTTATGGGAGCTAAATAAGGCCGTCTCTAGAGGAGTAGGGATGTGAGCAGCAAAGACACACTGTCTTCTCCATTAGCCTGGCAATGTGGGTTACAGGCCCTTCCCCAATGGGTGGGGATCAGTGAGTCCTCTGGCTAGGGAAGGTGGCCTTGGAAGGACATCACAAGGCATATTTCTCTCCTTCCTTCCTTCCTTCCTTCCTTCCTTCCTTCCTTCCTTCCTTC
>JABTXL010001975.1:2014647-2058639 GCA_025134845.1 Neodon shergylaensis | reverse complement strand
CTTCCTTCCTTCCTTCCTTCCTTCCTTCCTTCCTTCCTTCCTTCCTTTTTTGGCTCACAGACTGGCAGTCATGTAGCCAGATTTTGGTCCACACTCTGCAAACCACTGAGTATATTTATTTAGGGGACTAGGATTCTGAGGAAAGGATAATCAGAGTATGTCTCAAACACACAGGGCAGCAGACTGCCAGTTATAAAAACACTCAGGGAGAGGATACTTTAAAAACACATCATATATTTCTTACAGAAATGTCACAGACCGACATGTTTCATTGGTTATAATAGCACAGAATTTTTCCATTAGAAGAGGGCCACTGGCTATTGGTAGAGCTCCCTGGAAACCGATATTTCTGGTTGTAAAGTCTGTTACAAATGCCACAGCTTCAGGACAACTGGGGAGAGCAGCAGTGAGAGGCAGCCTTCCCAGGGTGCAGCTTCTGAGCAGAGACTGTTTTCATGATTTGTTTGCAAGACCCACCATTATTGTGTCTTCTCATGCCCCACTTCCATGGTCTGTCTGTTTTTTTTTACATCTTTCTTGTGTATGTGTGTGAGGTGTAACAGTGGTGTGTGTGTGTGTGTGTGGTGTAACAGTGGTGTGTGTGTGTCTATGTGTGTATGTGTGTCTATGTGTGTGTGTGTCTATGTGTGTGTATGTATGTGTTTATGTGTGTGTCTCTGTGTGTGTGGTCGGAGATCAACTTGCAGGAGTCAGTTCTTGCCCAACATGTGGTTCTGGGAGCTGAACTTGGGTCAAGGTTTGGCAACAAATGCCCTCATCCTCTGAGCCGCCTCACCGGCCTGCATCTGTTGGCTGAACTGACAGCAGACACACTCCAAGAGTGACTTAATGTAGACTGTGATGACACTTCAGGAAGAGCGTGACACCAGCGGGGGTTCGTGAACACTGGATTCATGGTTCTTAGGCACCACATGAAACATGACATGACTTCATCCATAGTGACCCATGGCAGCAGCCTGGGTAGCTTTGAATGAGGAAACCTGGCTCTTCGCCTTGAACCAGACATAGACAGATGAGTACACACTCAAGGTTTTGTGCATGTCAAAATTTGCTTTGACTTCTTTCCATGCATCTGGTGCTCCTTTTAGATTATATATATATATATATATATGTATATATATATATATATAATACATTAACAGTTTGGCTATTAAAAATTCTGTGAGAACCAGTGAGATAGCTTAGTGGATAAAGACACTTGCCACCCAAGAATATAAGCCTGAGAACTTGAGTTTTATCCTCAGAAGCCACGTGAAGTTGGAAGGAAAGAACTGACTCCATTCCACAACGTTGGCCTTCCACACTTGTGCTGTGATACTACCACCCCACCATACCACACACACACACAAACAAACAACAACAATAATTGATGATAATGATAATAATAACAACAATAGCAAAACAAGGCCGCCCACATTCTGCAAGTCTGGGTGTGTAGCTCTCACGGTTTCTATGATACGTGGCTACAGTGTTCCTTTCTTCCACAGATCCCTGTGCTCCTGAACCTGAGCCAAGACCCTGACATTCGTTTGCCTACGCTGCCGCTCATGTATGCCCTCGCCCTCGGCGCCTGCCTGGGAGGTAAGGGGTGCTGACTTCATTGTGAGGAACCACACTGGCACCATGGGGGCGGACAGAGAAAGAGCTGGTAGCTAGCAAATCTAAGGTGAATTCAAGAGAAGCCTGATGATTTCCTGATTTCAAAATCTGAACAACCAGAGCTCCTCCTTTCCTCTGTAAAGCCAGTCAGTGTCTGCCATGTCCTGGCATGGCTTTGGGTCCTGAAACCTTAATTAGGAGCAGCAATCAGATGGTCTGGACTCTCAGATAAAGAAGTTTTAGTACCTGGGAAACTCAGAGCTTGTTATATATAGTTGGACAGGGAGGCGGAGTTATTCCATACATCTGATCGAGGAGGCGGGGTTAGCTAATATGGGTCGGAACAGTCTCTGTAGGGGAACAGTCTTTGGGATGGAAACATCGAGGGGGAGAAGCTACAGTGGACATTTTCCTTACACACGGTTATCATTCACATTCAGATCAGAGGGAGGCTTTGCCTCTCTTTGAGCCCCTCCCAGGGGAAGGCTTTATCACGGCACGTGTCTGAGGCGTTGGTGCCCACGTCAGCTACAGATTCATTCATGATTTCACTTGTTCTCTACAACTTCTCACCATGCAGGGCCCATGGTCTGATGACGGTCACTGCTGATATAGTTCAAAGCTAGCTAGCATGCCCCCACTCCGCGCCTCTAGGCAGCATCCTATGCAATCAGCAGAATCTGTAGTGGCCAGTCTTTCTCTCTGGGCTCCACTGCCTAGAAGCATTGCATAGCTGAGTGGGGACTCCACCGAAGAGGAGGAGGGAAGATGAGAGACCAAGCACAAGCACTGAGGATGACATCTGAGGAAACAGTGTGAGGTAGAGTTTGTTAGGTGGAACTGACCACTGGGTAACACACGAGGGCTCCGGCTGTAGCTGTCTAGAGCCAAGTCGATCTAGAGTTCTCGTATTCGGACAGCTTAATCACCTGGGGAACACAGGTGGATTATAGAGACTCTTAGATAAACAGAGCAGAATCATATATATATATATATATATATATATATATATATATATATAAATCAAACATTCTTTGTTGCCTCCAGACATGTTCAGATAATCTAGCTTTCTGTGTTCTTTGACTTCTCAGACTATCAAATCGATAGCGTTCTGGTTCATTTATCTGCTCATTTGTGAGGTGGGATTAACCTCAGCTAGTGAGGCATCAAGACTTCAGGAGACAGCTAATTTATCTAATGCAGTGACTGAGACAGAATCCTACAAAAGGGCAGAATAATTAAAAATTTCCCTTCAGAGAAACAGCTCCAGAAAACAACAACCGAGTTTCTTTCATAGACACATTTAACACCAGCCATGGAAACAAGATCCAAGAACACTTGCGAATTCAGCCCTTAAATGGGATTTTAAAAGATTCAATAAAATGCAAGCATATGAATTACCTGCTATAATAGCCTGGCATTGTGCTCTAGGAGGGGAGCCAGGCACTCGGCCTAAGATTAATTATAACAATGGGTGTGTTCACAATGGGTATGTTCTCACACAGTGGGAGACCCGGAGCACATGCAGAATGCCAGGGAGAGACCACAGTCAGGGGAGAGAGCAGTTAGAAAAGGTGACCCAAGGGAAGGGGTTGGAACAGGAGACCTCCTGGGCTAGTTCCTGACGGGTAAACATGGAGGGGGCCTCCAGGAGAGACACTAAGAGGGACTAATATAGACGAATATGCTAATGTAGGCTAGAGACTGAGCACCTCCGGGAAGCAGGCATTCCTTACTGAACTGTAAGCTTTTAAGCCCTGAGAACGTTTAGACAGAGTCCTTGGAAGGTGCTCATTCCTGGCCCACTGAACACTTAATGTGCTGGGTGTTAAGTGTACACCAACTCTGCTCACTGACAGGATTTATGATACAAAATAACTAACATAAAAGTTACCCTCTGAGCCATGTTGAAGGATCACCAGATACATTTTCAGCACACTTTTGTGATGTCCTTCACACCCAGTTCCATAGCTCTTTCCACCACTTTAAACTAAAACTCCAAAAGGAAGCAGTAGCTTCATTAGCCCCGGGTTTATCAATTTTGATGGACACTTTCAGTGGAAGCTTTTGATTGGCTTTGGAAATAAATGTATTGCCCAGTGAACTGGGGAACACAGACCAGGCAGTTGGAACTAAAACATATTTTACTTGTCTGACTACCGTAGCTGCTTTTTCTGTGGTTGTGATAAAGAACTCCAACAAAGGCAACCTAATGGAAGAAGCATTTATTCTTGCTCACAGTTCAAGGTACAATCATCAGTCATGGCGGGGAATCAGGGTAAAGGAACTGGCAGTGTCTGCTGGCTGGTTTTATGTCAGCTAGACATAAGCTAAGGTCATCAGTGAGGACAGAGCTTGAGCAAATGCCTCTGTAAGATCAGGCTGCAGGCAAGCCTGTAGGTCATTTTCTTAATTAGTGATTAATGCAGGAGGGCCCAGCCCGTCATGGGTGGTATCACCTCAGGGCTGGTGGTCCTGGGTTTTCTAAAAAAGCAGGCTGAGCAAGCCATGGTGAGCAAGCCAGGAGGCAGCATTCCTCCATGGCTTCTGCATCAGCTCCTGCCTCCAGGTTCCTATCCTGTTGGAGTTCCTGCCTCAACTTCTTTCAGGATGGAAGTGTCAGCCAAATAACCCTTTTTCTCCCCAACTAGCCTTTGGTCATGGTGTTCATCACAGCAATAGAACCCCTATGACACAGCGCCTGGTCAGGTTCGGTTGGTGGTCAGGAGGCAGAGAACTATGAGTTCTGCTGCTCAGCTCTCCTTGCCACTTACACAGCCCTGGATCCCAGCCAGGGTACGGTGATACCCATAGTGGGTGGGTCTTCCTTCCTTAATTAAAAGTCAGCATCATCTCCCCCCTACACATCCAGAGGCATACCAACCCAGGTGGTTTTGGGTTCTGTAAGGTTGACAATTAAAACTAATGATCACATTTGGCAAGAAGGCAGTCTCATTTGTCAGGCCCAGAATGGGACCAGACAGACAGACAGACAGAAAGGTGATAGTGTGGCTACATCTGAGAATAACACCTAGGAAGGTGGTCTGGGCCGGCAAAACAATGACTTGTACATTGTTACCTGGTCCAGACCCTTTGGATGCTCTGTGTCTACCCATGAGAACCCTAGACATCCTTAAGCTCATCCTCTTTAATGTTGCTGTAGAGTCAGAAGCCTTGGTTCAAGTTCAGGACTTGTCACCTGTCACCAGACACCACGGCAAGCTTTTTAGTCTCCCTGCCAGTGCTTCCTTTGTGAGGACACCGGAGCCCTTCCGTCTCTCTGTTTTGAAGTTTCCGATTTCGGAAGCATAATGTCCTCCTGCTCGCACACTGCAGTGGCTCCGGAGCAGGGTTCTCTGCTCACTAACCCTCAGGGTTAGCTCTTCCTCTACTGTCGAGGTGCTGATGTCAGACCTGAGCTAAGCTGATGGGGCCTTGGCTGTGCACTTGAATGTCAATGGCTCCAATTAGGCAGAAAGAAGAGGCTCTTGGGCTTGGCTGTGTAAAACTTTCTTGAACGAATCGCTGTGTGTTGGGAAGGAGAAAGGGTAGGAAGAATGGCCTGATGGGATTGCCTTCGTTGTTTGCTCCACCCGGACTGTGAGGGCTGGCATAAGAGCCCGTGTGCACAGCATGTCCTTTCCCACCGTTTGCACAAAGAAAGCTTATTCAAGGAAATGTTTACGCGAGGAAAACGCCTATCGATGAGCGAAATTGGGTTATGCAAAAGTTTCACCTGATGTTACCAACCCTTTTCATCTGCTGAAAGAATTTCTTAGCAGCTCTCTGAGCCTAGAGTCCAGAGGTCCCTGGCTGAGGTCTTGTTACACTGTTTAAAAAGGGGCATACACATTTTGCCACCCATGGTTGTTTGCTTTGCTTGCGTTTTTCTCTAAAAGATGCATATTACCTGATTCCAACTGGGATCTTTTCAAACAGATAACTCACTAACTGGTTGGCAGTGTGTTTGTGTTTCCAGACGTTCCAAAGCATTGGCTTTGATGGTCATCATGACATCACAGCCTTTGAACAGAAGAAAAGAGCAACGATCAGTTTCCACGATGAGCTTGGCTCTTCCTTTCTTTTCTGATTTCTGATTCCAGGTAACGGGACACTGATCGGAGCCTCTGCCAACGTTGTTTGTGCAGGAATTGCAGAGCAGCATGGGTATGGATTCTCTTTCATGGACTTTTTCAGGTACTTTGTCATTTAAGATGTCTCTTCAATACCATGTTCTTAAACTAATTTCATTAAAAAAAAAGTGCACCAATGCATGCCACTAACCACTGGGATATTCAGGATTTGGTCATTAGAGACTTTGGTGCAGGTGAGATTAGCTCAGAACAAGGCACATCAGTTACTAAGATTAACTTCATCATAATCTGAATGCTTTGGGTTGAATCGATGGCTAAGAAAGGGTTGTAAGCTTGCTGGACTCTTCTTGATTTTACACTTCGAAAGCATAGTGGGAACAGGTCATTAAGGTGGCGAGTGCATTAGAGAAAAGACGCTAGCAAGGGCTGGGGAATAGCACTGGAAACTAGGACCACCGTGCTAATCACGCTGGAGGCAGTGGGTGTTCCGTGTGTGAGCACTCCACAGGAGGACTGCACGGAGATGGACCAGTGTTGTCAGGCATGCAGCTGATATCTACAAAAGCAAACCTGTCCCATGGGGGGCTAGGTTCTTCTCTGCACTTGGTGGCCTGTGTGCCTCTGTTTCCATGACCCGTGTGTACTTTCCAAGCAGAGAAGGGAGAGGAATGGAAGCCAACGGCCAGTGTGAAATGGTCCTGCCGAAATGACCTGTATTTGGTGTTGAGTCGTAAAACTGCAGCTTGGTATATGCACAGGAACAGACTTCTGCCAACCCTCATGTGAGGAATTCTAACATGTGTTACCAAGAGACAGACAGACTATGGCTCTCGGAGACAGTCATCCCTACCCTAGAAGCTTGTTCCTCTGCAAGGTAATTCTTGCCCAGGTCTGAGCTTGAGCAAGAGCCCCGGTTGTCAAACCTCCTTGAGGACTAAGAGTGGTGTCTTAGTCTATGTAATATGCAAGACTCCCTGGAGGACCAGATAAGCTTACAGAATGGGTACGGTCGCAGGGAAACCACGGTTAACTGCAGAGTGGAGAGTCTCAGAACCCAGTGATTTCTCTGCTTGTGAGATGAATGCGAGCCTCTGAAGTTCAAATCTGGCACTGAAGGCCTAGAAGATTCCCAGAGAGTCACTGGCATCCAATTCCTATTGGAAGGCAAAAGGAGCTGGAGTCTGCTGTCTGCAGTGACTAGCAAGCTATACTTGCTTAGGAAGAAGTGAAGGCAGGGTAAGGCAACTTCTTTTTCCTTGGGACCTTTTATATATGAACTAGGGGTCAAGCCACTTCAAGGGTCGACCCACCCTTCAAGTAACCCCTCTTTGGAAATGCTCTCACAGACATATCCTGAGCTGTTACTCTTATGCAATTCTAAATCCAGTCAAACTAATGATATTCAACCACATCTCCTTAAGTCCTCTAAATTATGATAATGACAGTGTTGTAACTACTCCTAAGATGATATAGGTATCCGCTATACAATGTGGAATTCACTAATTCTTTCCACAGAATATGTGATGTCTTTTGAGGAATACTTACTCTTTGCATATCCCATAAGTTAAATACGATAATATAGATTTAACAATACTGAAGTACTGATAGTTGATGTTGTATTATGTGGTAAAAGAATAGGAGGGGAAAAACATGGATATTTACTTACTATGTTAATATATATACACAAACATACTCCCCTTTAAACTTTACCGTATTTTATGTGTGTGTTTTGCCTGTGTGTTTTTATGTGCTGCACAAGTATATCTAGTACTTAAGGAAATCAACATAGGACATTGGATCTTTTGGAACCGGGGTTATAGATAGCTGTATGTTGGGAATTGATCCTGGGTTCTCTGCAAAATAAATACGCTTAACCACTAAGCCATCTTTCCATCCCTACAAACACATTTTTAACAAAACAGAAAAGACACGTTCATAGCATTTATGTTCCTTTATTGTACTGTTTGGATCTGGTTGTATTTCCCATTGAACTTAACCACAAGGCTCAGTAGTCCTAAGTGATGCCCTATAAATTGCTTGTACTCCCTATATAATCTTACTTCTGTTGTGTGATAGAACTCCAGTTGCCCACAGGTCAGCTGCATCAATCACACCTGCCATTACTATGACTCCTACTTTATCTTGTTGACTCAGGGACGTAAAGAATCCAAAGTAACCACGGGGAAGTCTCAGCGTTCAATTTAGTGGAGATAATATCATGCTTCCTTCTAGGAACCATGTGTTCTAGGCCAGCAGGGGGAAAGGCAGTTGGAATAAGAAATAACGGTTGTGTTAGGGTGTTTATTCATGGCTGTCTCATCCCACGCGACCCAGGCAGTTCAAGTTTAACGCTCTCCTTAATATTTAAGTTCCAACACTTCTAAAGTCTAAAGTTTCTTCTGGGATTAAAAAGAAACGTGTAGTTAAGAGCCTGTGTAAAACCCAAAAGTAAGTTATGTACTTTTGATATATAACAGCGCAGAATAAATAACCTGATTCTCAAACGATAGCAAGGAAAGACAGACCCTTCCTAGAAACAGCCCCAGGCCTGGCATCTAGAACCCCAGATGGCATGATGCATGCTCTGCCTGCTTTGCTGAGCTTGGCCCCTGCGGCTCTGTTCACGTGGTTTGTCTCTTGGGCCAGGCAATTCATGGCCTTGGCTGAAACTTAGGCTTCAAGTTGATCACGTCTTCATTCAGGGAACTCAACCCTGCCTGACGTTCCCCTAACTCACAGCCTTCTGAAGCCTTGGACAAGAGCTTTCATAACCCATACCCTTCGCTCGTGTAGGCCTACAAAGTCAGCTCAGTGTGGGCAACGGTTTCAAGTTCTGTTGCCTCTAGAGACGCCATCAGCCTCTTCCTATTAGAGCTTTCGTGGTCATGAGCGCTGAGGCAGCTGAACCTGGGTCAAAAACCTTCTGGGAAGTTGTTGGTGAGTAGGGAGCCTCTCGGTAGCATTCTCAGGCCCCTTTCTAACAAATTTGCCCTGCAGCCTTTGATGGGCCCCTGCCGTTAGGACATTCTATTGTCCCAGTGCAGAGCCTTGGGTCGCCCGCGAAAAATGGTAATCTTTTTGACATCATAGCTCTTTTGTCAGAACCTGTCTTGTTGGAAACTTTAAACTTATTTAAGGTTCTTTAATTACCAAACTGTATCTTCTCTGTTTTTTTTTTTTTTGCTTTACTTTTCTGTTAATTGTAAATCTGGCTAAGTCACTGCAGCCCCAAGGTTATCCTGTCTTGAAATTTTCTCTAGCAGGCAAATCAGTCCATTGCTTTGAAATTTGGCTTCATGAGAAATTTTAACAAGTGGGGAAAATACAGTCAGATGTTCTGCTATGATGTCACACAAGGGACCTGCAGTGTGATTTCCGTCAGAGTCCTCTTTCCCGGAAATCTCACTAACACTGCTATCAGTATCTGTATTGCTATCAGTATTCTCCTACGGTCCCAGCAGAACGATCCAAGAAGATCTGCTGACAGCAGTCTGGAACATCTCTAGGTCACAGCTCCAAGCACGGGAACATCTCTAGGTCACAGCTCCAAGCACGGGAACATCTCTAGGTCACAGCTCCAAGCACGGGAACATCTCTAGGTCACAGCTCCAAGCACGGGAACATCTCTAGGTCACAGCTCCAAGCACGGGAACATCTCTAGGTCATAGCTCCAAGCACGGGAACATCTCTGGGTCATAGCTCCAAGTTTGGGAACATCTCTAGGTCATAGCTCACACGTTCTCCCACACACAAGCCACCGCAAACAACAAACTCCGTACCTAATTTATTAGATTAGTGTGCACACGAGGCCTTGGTTATCTAGCCATGTCCACCTGCACACCGGAGAGGCACAGCACACACTGGTTACTCGGCTCACGAAGCTGAATCGTTCATCCCTTCCAATCCGATGCCAAAGGTCTGCTCGTTCCCAGAGAGCCACTGTGCTTAGTCCGCATCCAAAGACTGATGTCTGCAGAGGATCACAGCATCAGTGACAGACACAGCTGCTCAGAAAGACATGAGGGCAGGTGCACGGGCACTGCTTCTTTTGAAAACCCCTTTACATACTCAGGGTTTGGAAGGTGTTGCCCACTGTGAGGTCAATTTTCCTTCCTCAGTTTACCTTGTCTGGAATGTGCTTACGGACATACCTAGAGGTGTATTTTCTAGGTCATTCTAGCAGTCAAAACCAACTGTATTTTCTATTGCTGTATCACAACATACAAGACCGGGTAACATGCAAAAAAAATGGAGGTTTGTTTAGCTCAGAATTCTGGAGGCTGAATATCTAAGGCATCGGTCATTGGATCTGCTTGGCATCCGGTGAAAGGCCTGCTTGCTACATAATAACATGGAAAAGGGCATCACAAGCTGAGACAGGGCAAGTGTGTCAGAGAGCATTTATTTTTCTTTTATAACAAAGCCATTTCCTCAACAGTACATCAATTTATTGATGCACGAGGTCATTCCACTTAAGAGAGGAGACTCCAGACGGCTCAGTCACCTCCCAGTGGCACGAGATCATCCCATTTAATGACTCAGTCGCCTCCCAGTGACGTCACCTCCAAACATTTAACATATGAATTTGGAGATTTAAATTTCTGCCAATGAAACTTTGAGGGACATAGTCCAAAATAGTAAGTTGTCCTCATATAAAAAAGAATGATAACTTTGGGGAGATATATTATATTAGACATTTCACCAGTTTATGAGAAACGAGCAAGATTGTAAATTTTTCCAAGACATTAACTTGAATGACACTTGTGGGAGTCTGAGATACGGGAAAGAGACAGCGAGCGGGCACTCAAACCAGCATAGGCACTGACTGTACATCTTCCAACTGGACTCTGGGCACATCGCTGATCCTGTGAGCGGGTGTTCAAACCAGTGTAGGTGCTAATATCTTCAGTGCAAAGTTTAATGCTCCAATTCATTCCTGTTCAAACTTGCATTTGCCTCTGCTGATAATGCAGAGGAATCCTAAACGTGAAGAATTGTTTCAATACTAGCCATGGCAGTGGTCTCGGCAGGATGGTTCGCTTCATGCTACTAACTTCTCATTTTCATCATGAAGATCAGGGAGGATCCAGGCCCAGAGTGCAGACAAGAACGGGTACACAGATGAGCACTGTCATGGACAACGGTGGCGGGCAGAGAGCTAGCCTTGACAAACCAGCTATCCCTCATGTCTGGGCTCTTAATTTCTGAAGAGCTAGAAGGCTGTCCCCTAAATGTTCTTCATTGGTCATCCAAGCACAGGACTCACTGGCCTCTCTGCATCCTTTCTACCTTCAGAAAGCAGCAAGTCCTCATGGAGATTTTGAGACACTGGTTTTGTCTCTCAGGGATGGAGGACAGGCCTGTGCCTCTTGGGACATGTGGAGCTGCCTATAGTTCAGTATCAGTAGGTGATACGTGTGCTTGTCGCCATCGTGGGAAGCTGGGATGACCTGCACACAGGAACCAGTTGACCTTAGGAATCGAGCTGACCTGCTGGTCTATCGCCACAAGTTCTTTAGCCCTATGAATCACATTTGATCTCCTGAACTGAGATGGAATGTACTCATGGTCCAGGACCACCAGTGCTTAGCAACTTGGTCAGGTCCTGTTTCAAAATAAAAGCTAAAAGCAGCGGCATGGCTCAGAAGTAGAACTCTTATCTAGCATGCATGAAACCCTTGGTTTAAAGTTCATTACAAACAAAGCAAAACAAACAAGCAAAAAAAAAAAAAAAACCTAAGTTGAGCACATCTTCAAGTTAAATGCCATCAAGTCTTATGCTTCAATTTTTAAAATCTTTAATTACAGTTTGTTTATAGAAAGGAAGAACTTCTGAATTACATGCCTTGACTACACTCATTTATTCTACATACATGAGTGCTTTGCTGCATACATGTATGTATATCACGTGTGTGCTTGCTACCCAAAGCTGCTAGGAAAGGGCGTTACACTCTCTGGAACTGGAGTTATGGGGTTCTAACCCATAGGTGGGGACTGGATATCAAACTCATGTTATTTGCAAGGGTAACAGGTGCTCTTAACCACTGAGCCATCTCCAGTCCTTGACTTCTTTCTAGTTCTCTTCCATATCTTAAATTCTGCAGAGGAATTGTAGATGTCCTTTGGCTTCTTGTTGTCATCTATGTGGTCACTAGTGAGTCTATTTTCTCTTTAGGTCTTCTCTACTTGCTGATTGATTAATTTCTGCTTTCTAGACAGAGAGCCACTCTTCCTTGGTGGTGTGGGAAGTCCTTCTGGCCGTGTGTTGCTTTTATTGGTTAATGAATAAATCTGTTTTGGCCAGTAGCTTAGCAGAAGAGAGCTATGTGGGAAAACTAAACTGAATGCTGGGAGAAAGAAGGCAGAGTCACAGAGAAACCATGTAGCCCCGCCGGAGACAGATGCCAGAAGGAATCTTGCCAGATAGAACCTTGCTGGTAAGCCACAACCATGTGGCAATACACAGATTAATAGAAGTGGGTTAATTTAAGATATAAGAGTAAGACAGAAATACGCTTAAGCTATTGGCCAAAGAGTACCGCAAATAATAGAGCTTCTGTGTGATTATTTCATGGTCTGGGCAGCTGGGAACAAAGAAGCAACCTCCGCCTACACCTTGGTTGTTCCTATTTGTTTGAGATCTACTGTTAATACTACTGCATGTTTACCACTGGCTCGTTTTCCCCCAGGACTGCCTAGTATCTTGATGATTGAAGTTAATACATATTTTTTAAAGTAACTTTGTTTGTTTGTCTGTTATTTTATGTATATGGATGTATGCTTGTAAACCACATGAGTGCATGATGCCCATGGAGGCTGAAGAGCACATTGGGTCCCCTAGAACTGGAGATACAGATGGTTATGAGCCTTTGTATAGGTGCTAGGAGCCGAGCCCAGGTCTCCTGGAAGAGCTTCCAGTGCTCTGAACTGGCAAACCATCTTTCTAGCCCAATGGATGAGGTTAATATTGAGAAGCTCCTATATAGAGTATTCTGTGAGTTCCTGTGGACTTAGGGCAGACGTTAGATATCCTTACTACATGACAGGACTGGCTTGGCCTGATAGGTCAGATCATAGGGGGATGGAGAGATGGCTCAGCCATTAAAGGCTAGGCTCACAACCAAAAATATAAGAGTTCGGTTCCCAGCACCCACGGCTGTCTCTCCAGCCACCTATGTTCTGACCTATTAGGTCAAGCAGTTTTCTTTATTAATTAACCAATGAAACAACAGATAGATAGAAGACCCACCTACATCATGAAGACAGTACTTCATCACCTCCTTCTTCACGTGCTCTTCAGTTTGTTTTCCTGTTTCTCTGATAAAATTCCCTGACAAAAGCATCTTAAGGGAGAAAGGATTTATATCTGCTCACTGCTCAAGGACACAGTCTCTCGTCCGGGAAATTCTTATCAATGGGAGCTTGGGGAAGCCGGACGCAGCGTGCAGTGGTTGGGGGCAGAGAATGATGAGCACTGCTCAGTGTCTTTCCTCTCTTTCTTTTTCTGTACGACAGATCCACACATTTTTCTAATGAATCTCCATTGTTTCCACCTTCTCCTTTCTCTTCCTTCCCCTCTCTTATGAAAACCCTTCTTCCCAACATGTCCATCCACTACTTTCATGTATTTGTTTTGTGCGTGACTCACGGAGTTTAATTTGAATATCTTGCCTGAGCTAGGGTGCTCACCAGAGCTTAATGTACCAGTAGTGATATCGCCAAAGAAAATGGCACCCCTTCCCTAACAATCTTTAACTGCCAGTCGATGGGGCCTTATGGGCTGCTACCCATCTATGAAGAAATGTTGGTGGGCCTCACTCATGCAGGTTGTATGCAGACAACCCAGCTTTGGTGGCTTCATGAAGTGTGACAGGCATGTCACACCCAGATGTCTTTTTGCTGCATGCCTTTCTGTCCTAGGATCTTATAAGTATTCCATTCCCCCATCCATGATTTTCCTTGAGCTGTATGTGTGTATGTATGTATGTATGTGTGTGTGTGCGCGTGCACATGTGTGTGCGCGTGCACACATGTGTATATGTGTGTATGTTTGTGTGTGTATGCATGCACATGTGTGTGTGTGTGCGCGTGCGCAGAGCCATCTTACCCCTTTTCTCTTTTGTTGAAAAGTTCGGGATCCTGTCCTGGAAATGGTTCTCTCCACAGGTGGTGGCCTTCCCGTCTCAATTAACCTGATCAAGATAATTCATCACCCAGCCTTTACCTGGATGTTGCCTCACCTCTACAGGTGAGGCTGTCCCCAGATGATTCTAGATTCTGTCCTATTGACAATGAACACTAGCCAACTCACATTTCTGAGAAGTCTCCTGGACATGAATTCTGTACCTTCTTGGTAATTGGTAACTTTCTTGTTCATTTTGCTGCAGGCCTGGAGAATGTAAAAAATTGTCTTTGGCCTCTCAGTTTTATTAGAATGTCCTCTGGTGTCCTGTGGGCTTTATACTCTGTAGGATTTGGTCTCCTTTCAGTTTCACAGAGTTTTCTAGGCTTGCAGATTTAAAAATGTGTTATATTCCTTGGTTTCTAGCTCTCCTTATGTTGAGTCTTGCTGTCTTCTATTTAATTTAATTTTCATAAAAATATGAGAATGTTTACTTTGTTACTCCGGCATCCTTTATTACATTTTCACTTGACTTTATTCTTTCTGTAGCATCTTTGATTTTAATCTTCATTTCTAACATAATTGGGTCTTTACTTAGAATTCTCACTTTGTATGTTTGTTTTTGTTCTTAGTGTTTAAGGTTTGATTCAAGTTACTTTTTCAACACCCTCAGCTCCCCTTGCTTTTGAGGATATATCATTTCTGCAGAGTACATTAATTTACATTTGGCCCTTGGGAAACCTCTGCGTGGGGCTTTGTGTTTGGATTTTTACAGTCTCTTTGAGTTTGGATTCTTGTACTTCATGGACAGGCTGCCAGCTGGGGTCAGGCCACCATTCACGTTTATCCGCAGTCTTTGGCCTTCTCTGTGGACTGCCGTTTCTGTCCTCTGAGTTTATTTCTCTATAGCTTTGAGAGGTAACTAATCCACTAATGTTTTGTTTCTTTCATCTTACAGTGTTCTCCATTTTCTTCCCTTATTGCTTTCCCTGTTGTGAACCCCACACTGAGGGCCAACTGTCGGGGTCCAGCCTCCACGGGTTTGTACATTCCAGGGGAGGGGGCGTGTGGATTAGAAATGCTAAACAGAATAAACAGAGATGCAAAAGGAATAGACAGAGACACAGGATAGAGTCGGGAGGGCAACCCAGTGAATACTGAATCCGCTCACGTTTATTTTTCATAGGCTTTATATACCCCAATGCAAAGAGGAGGTGGGGGGAGACAAAAGACCTTTTTACTAAAATGCAAGGAACAAAGTAAACATTTTCTCAAATACCCAAAGCATCAAGTAACCATACCCTAATTAAAAACATCCTATTAGTAGCCACACCCTGAATCAAACCTGTTAACCATCTTGAAGGAGCAAGAATAGGCCTGAACTCTGACCTTTGGTTAAGGCAGAAGAAATCCGCATCATGGGCTCTGACATTTCCCCCTTCCTCTCTCAGTCCCGAGTGGATGCATGAGTCTGCCTTGTTTTCTGTCTTTTCCCGGAGCAAGGATGCTGCCAAGGCTGTCATTTCAAGCTCAGGGGATGGCTTCTCTACATCCTATGCTGTTAGCAGCAATTCTTTATTCAGGTTGGCCTACTAGTTCTGGCTGTTGTTTCTCAACTTAAAAAACTTGACTGCTTTTTTTCTCTTTTGACTGAGTTTTCCCAGCCTTTGCTGGTTGTCTGCAGGTGCATGAGCGGAGAGACAGTCCTGATGAGAACTAATGTTTGTTAATTGCCCCTTCTGTTCCCTGCTGGACTGAGAGGCATGAGATCTATGTGGTTTAGTTGATGCATGCATTTATTGTGACTGCTTTCATGGTGCCTTCCAGAGATCCACCCTCCTTTTGAAGACAGGGATATCATTAACCCTGTTTCGTACCTCTGTTCTTCTGCCCATATGCCCTACCCCCTCTACCCAAGAGTATCTTCTCTACACTTCCTGGAAAGGATAACCCCCCTTTTTTCTTTGAAGATAATTATGTAAGAGTAGAGATTATTCTGATGCTCTATTCTTTTACTGAGTAGAAATGCAGTCTCTTTTGCACCTTCCCCCAGGGAAATAAAACACCCCTTTCCACCCCTACTCATATGGTCTACACACGTATACAAAGGGATGCTTTATCAATTGATAATGTAGACTTCTTGCTATCTCTTTAAATGTGGAGCTGTGTAAAATTAATTTTTTATGGAATCGAGTTTCTGTAAAGTCTGTCTCCAGATTTTTGTTTTCTTTTGAAATCTACTGGAGCATAACTAATTTCTAGGAGGCTTTAAAAAATGAGCTTGCTGACAAAATGAAGCAAAAAGTGAAAATATATCTGAAAAATGAGGTGTTGAGAAAACATTAATACTGAGGCATATTTAAGGATGATGCGGGTTTGCTTATTGTGACCAACGGCCAGCACTGTCAGAATAAGATTCTGTGTAGATTTATAATGCCCACTTAGCCACTGCTTCAGGGACCTCTGGCTAGACATTTCCGTTTCCTCAAAGGTCACAGTAGATGCTAATGTAATACAGGGTCATTTCTAAAGGAGCATTGATTGTTCTCCTTGCACAGCCTTACGGCACCAGAGGCAGACACCTTCCTTCCTTCCAAGGCCTGAAATCAGACATATGGTATCAATGCTTTTTAGATGTGAATTTCAAACTTGGTCCCATCTACATATTTTGCTAAAGAAAAGGAAGGAAGAGAGAGAAGGTCGTTTTCCATGTGGTCCTTGAGCTGCTAGGAAAGTAGACACCTGTCTTCTCGGAGAAACAAATACTTCATATTTCTAAATTTCATCCATCATTATCATCATCACCACCGCCATCACCATCATTAGTGTGTGTGTGTGTGTGTGTGTGTGTGTGTGTGTGTGTGCATCCGTAAGCACCTTAGAGCATGTGCAGGACTCAGGTCACCAGGCTTGTAAGATCACTGTAATCTGCAGTGTCCCCTTGCTGACCCAGCCCAGCAGTTTTTAGCGTCGTTTGGACAAAGTCATGTATCATTCATGTTCTTATTTATTTATTTATTTATTTATTTATTTATTGAACATTTCTGTCTCTTCCCCACCACCGCCTCCCATTTCCCTCCCCCTCCCCCAATCAAGTCCCCCTCCCTCATCAGCCCAAAGAGCAATCAGGGTTCCCTGCCCTGTGGGAAGTCCAAGGACCACCCACCTCCATCCAGGTCTAGTAAGGTGAGCATCCAAACTGCCTAGGCTCCCACAAAGCCAGTACGTGCAGTAGGATCAAAAACCCATTGCCATTGTTCTTGAGGTCTCAGTAGTCCTCATTGTCCGCTATGTTCAGCGAGTCCGGTTTTATCCCAGGCTTTTTCAGACCCAGGCCAGCTGGCCTTGGTGAGTTCCCGATAGAACATCCCCATTGTCTCAGTGTGTGGGTGCATCCCTCGCGGTCCTGAGTTCCTTTCTCGTGCTCTCTCTCCTTCTACTCCTGATTTGGACCTTGAGATTTCTGTCTGGTGCTCCAATGTGGGTCTCTGTCTCTGTCTCCTTTCATTACCTGATGAAGGTTAATATTCAGGAGGATGCCTATATGTTTTTCTTTGGGTTCACCTTCTTATTTAGCTTCTGTAGGATCACGAATTATAGGCTCAATGCCCTTTATTTATGGCTAGAAACCAAATATGAGTGAGTACATCCCATGTTCCTCTTTTTGGGTCTGGCTAACCTCACTCAGGATAGTGTTTTCTATTTCCATCCATTTGTATGCAAAATTCAAGAAGTCATTGTTTTTTACTGCTGAGTAGTACTCTAATATGTATATATTCCATACTTTCTTCATCCATTCTTCCATTGAAGGGCATCTAGGTTGTTTCCAGGTTCTGGCTATTACAAACAATGCTGCTATGAACATAGTTGAGCATATACTTTTGTTGTATGATGGGGTCTCTTTTGGGTATATTCCCAAGAGTAGTATTGCTGGGTCCATGGGTAGGTTGATCCCGAATTTCCTGAGAAATCGCCACACTGCTTTCCAAAGTGGTTGCACAAGTTTGCATTCCCACCAGCAATGGATGAGTGTATCCCTTTCTCCACAACCTCTCCAGCAAAGGCTATCATTGGTGTCTTTTATTTTAGACATTCTGACAGGTATAAGATGGTATCTTAAAGTTGTCTTGATTTGCATGTTCTTAACACAAGAATTCTCCCCTGTTGGTTTGTGCTAAGATTTCAGTTTAGGGATGATACGACTTGGGTATCTTGAATAACATGCTACTGATCAGCCATCTTGAGAACGATTCTAGTTCATGGGGCCTGTTCTGGGCAGGTGGTGAACTTCGGATGACTACTTGAGACAAAGACAAAAGCTTCCTAGACAGACAAAGGAAGCTTCAAAGGCCCAGATGTCCATGGGAGGGTGTAGGAGAGGTGACTCAGAAAATCTTTAGCAACCATTTATTCACTTTCATATTTTTCTTTTATTCTTCTTTCATATATCACATTCCCTCCCTCCACTCCAGGGATATCTATTGAACATGGCCTAACAAGTCATACTAACTAGACACAAACCCTCATATCAAGGCTGGACAAGGCCCTGGAGGAGGAGGAAAAGAGTCCCAAGAACAGGCAAAAGAGTTAGAGTCACATTCACACCCACTGTTGGGAGTCCCACAAGAACATCAAGCTACACAACCATAAAGTATATACCCATACGGGATCGATGTTTGTTACTTCAGGCACTGTGAGCTCCTATGAGCCCTGCTTAGTTAATTCTGTAGGCCATTCTCATGGTGTCCTCTACCCCCTGGCTCCAGCAATCCCTCCTCCTTCTCCTCGTCCTCCTCCTCCTCCTCCTCTTTCTTCTTCTCCTCCTCCTTTTTCTTCTCCTCCTCCTCCTCTTTGTTCTCTCCTTCTCCTCTTCCTCCTCCTTCTCTTCTTCAGGGTTCCCCTGGCTCTGCCCAGCATTTAGCTATAGGTCTCTGCACCTGCTCCTATCAGTTGCTAGATGACACCCCTCTTAGGATGCTTAGGATAGGCACAGATCTGTGACTACAGCAGAATACCATTAGCAATCATTTCATTGACTTTTTTTTTCTTCTTTTCTAGTCATGTTTGGTTCTGTCTTGGTCTCTGGGCTGATCTGCCGCTCATTCCTGGCCATCCACACAGTGTCTACATTGGGATCCACATTGGTTGGACACTTTCACAAGTTCTGTGCCACCATTATATCATCATGTTTTGCAGGCAGGAAAGTTCGTAGGTTGAAGGTTTTGTGGCTGGGTTGATGTAAAAGTCCTATTGCTAGGAGCCTTGCAGTATGGAAGATGGACACTTCAGGCTCTGTGTCCCCCATACATCTAGGAGTCTTGTGGTATGGAAGATGGCCACTTCAGGCTCTGTGTCCCCCATACTAGCAGACTTCCCTAGTGCCTCTCTCATAGATTCCAGATAGTTTCTACTGTAATAGTAGAATACTATTGCCCCCTAAATGCCCAGGACTCAAGTTGTCTCTCCCAGTTGCATCTTCCCTTACCTCCACCTCAGCCTTATCCCTGCTATTCCCATCACCCCCTGTCCCCAGTCCACCCACAAAATCTATTCTATTTCCTCTCCCAGGGAGATCCATGTCTCACCCCTTGAGATTTTCATGTTACTGAGCCTCTCTGGGTCTGTGGATTATCCTTTACTTTATACTAATGTCCACTTATTAATCAGTACATATCGTGTGCGTGTCTGGGTTACCTCATTCACGATTGTCTTTTCTTTCTTTCTTTCTTTCTTTCTTTCTTTCTTTCTTTCTTAAAAATTTCCACCTCCTCCCATCCTCCCATTTCCTTCCCCCTCTCCCCAATCCCTCTCCCTCTCACTCTCCAGTCGTAAGAGAAGTCAGGGTTCCCTGCCCTATGGGAAGTCCAAGGTCTAGGAAAGTGTGTATCCAAACAGACTAGGCTCCCAAAAAGCCTGTACATGCAGTAGAATCAAAATCCAGTGTCATTATCATTGGCTTCTCAGTCAGCCCTCATTGTCAGCCACATTCAGAGAGTCCAGTTTGATCACATGCTCGTTCAAACCCAGTCCAGCTGGCCTTGGTGAGCTCCCATTAGATCAGTCCCACCATCTCCATGGATGCACCATTCATGGTCCTGACTTCCTTGCTCATGTTCTCCCTCCTTCTGCTCTTCATCTGGGCCTTGGGAGCTCAGTCCAGTGCTCCAATATGGGTCTCTGTCTCTATCTCCATCCATTGCCAGATGAAGGTTATCCTCCTGGATATTGGAAGTAGACAAAATCGCTGGACAAAAGCTGGTTCTCCTCAGCACAGGGACAGGGACTCCTGGAAGTCCAAGGACCCACACAGACAAAAGGGCGAACTTGGGAGGAGGGGAGGGTCAAGTGGAACAAAGAAGCCCCTGCAGCAGGAGCTGAAGGTGCCCTGCACTCCCTTCCAGCCAGGCAGGTGCACACTCACCCCTCTGGGTGGATAGCCTCAGTGCAGGAGTAGGAACTGTTCCTGGGCCAAGGACCTTGCAGACAATAGGGCAGGCTTGGGGGAGGCAGGGTCATGTGGAACAAAGAAGCCCCTGCAGCAGGAGCTGGAGGGGCCCTGTGCTCCTTTTCCGGACTTCCACCCCACCCCGGGATGGCACCCACTCACCGGTCTGGATGGTTGTCCTCAGCACAGGGACAGGGACTCCTGGAGGGGGATGATGGTCTTTTCTAGTTCCATCCATTTGCCTGCGAATTTCATGATGTCATTATTTTTACTGCTGAGTAGTAAATGTACCACATTTTCTTTATCTATTCTTCAGTTGATGGTCATCTAGGTTGTTTCCGGTTTCTGACTATTATGAATAAAGCTGCAATGAACATGATTGAGGAAGTGTCCTTGTGGTAGGATGGAGTGTTGTTTAGGTAAATGCTTAAGAGTTGTACAGCTGGGTCTTGAGGTAGATGGATCCCAATTTTCTGAGATACTACCATATTGATTTCTTGGCTGTACAAATATGCACTCCCACCAGCAGGGGAGGAGTGTTCCCCTTGTTCCACATCCCTTCCAGCGCAAGCTCTCAATTGTGTTTTTGATCGTAGGCATTCTGACGGGAGGAAGCTGGAATTTCAGTGTTGTTGTGATTTTAATTGTTAATCTGACCTCAGTTTGATTATTTCCTGCTGTCTCCTCCCTTTGGGTGTGTTTGCTTCTTTTCATTCTAGAGTTTTCAGGTGTGCAGTTAAGTTGCTGGTATGAGTCTCTCCAATTTCATTATAAATGCTTTTAGTGCTAAACTTTCCTTTTAGCATGACTTCCATTGTGTCTCATAAGTTTGGGTGTGCTCTGTACTCATTTTCTTTTTTAAAAATTAATTCATTTTTATTTTATGCACATTGGTATTTTTTGCCATGAGTGTTAGGTTCCGTGGAACTGGAATTAAAGACAGTTGTGAGCTGCCACGTGGGTACTGGGAATTGAACTCAGGCCCTCTCAAAGAGCAGTCAGTACTCTTAAACACTGAGCCATCTCTCCAGCCCACTGTACTCATTTTCATCGAATTCTATGAAGTCTTTAATTTCTTTCTTTGCTTTTGTGTGTGTGTGTGTGTGTGTGAGAGAGAGAGAGAGAGAGAGATGTTACATTTGCTTGAATGACAGTGATGTTTTCCAGCATGAGTTTTTCTGGGTCACCTGAGCAACTAAATGTTCTCTTCAGCACTTGGACATCTACTAGAAATAGCTGAGTGTTTGGGACGTGGTTTTCTGTGTGTATTCTTTCTGCCTGTTCCACAAATATTCTGTGAGGTTCTGAGCATAAAGGTGACAGTCTCTTGCAATGCGGGTGTTGTCTTCAGGTGTCCTCTATTAAGAGTGGCTGAACGGTACGGTCCAGGCCGGGACTGCAGAGGAGGTGCTGGTATCTGATGGAGCCTAGTCCAGCCAGAGTGGAGAAGGCCACCAGAGAGGACTCACTCCCTGTGCCTGTTCTATAGAGAATCAGAATCCCCCATAGGAAGAGGAAGGAAGTGATGCACTCTGCCTGCATTTTAGATTCAGGTCCTGTCTCTGTTCTACCATTCACAAGAGCAGACGAAAAATGTGATCAACCTCAAGTCCTAAGACAAGCCCAGCAAATCCCTGTTGAGTTGTAGGACTTACCCTAAGAATGCCTGTGCTAAACATGCCATTTTATCCCATTTTCTTACTGAGAATCTGTCTGCTTAAAAAAATGAACAGAAATTCATTTTAGAAATGCAAATCTGTATTTTAAAAGACGATTGACTTTCCTTCTGATTAAAACAGCCTTGGGACTGTGTCTGTTAATGCCTCTATATTTAGCTTTCCAACCTTTTAACAACGTGCCAGCTTCCCACTGCTTACAATGAAACACCTTCCCTTTCTAGAGGTAAAACGGCTCAGTCTCTACTGTCTTGTGAACTGGACATTGCAATTAAATTTATAGCATCTTCCTCCTTTCCTTTGTATTTCTCCCTTCAAAGACTCCCAGAAATTACAAAGAACAGAGGACTGGACAGTCCAATTTCTGCATGTGAGATTTCTCTGACATGATAATTTCTCTCCATTGTTCTCTCAGCTTCTGGGGGGGGGGCAAAATTATCTTCTCGAATGTTTTTTATACTAAATTTAGGATTTCCAAACACTGGGTTTTCATTTCAGTATTCGTGTTAAGAATCACCTATGAGGTTTTTTTTGAGATAAATATCTTTTATTAACCTTTGAGAACATCATACAATCTATCTTGATCATATTCATCCATTCACCCCTCCCAGACCCACTTCTGATTCCCTATCCCCAACTCCTCTTTTGGATTTTTAAATTGAATCATTCATTGACTCCGGGTTGCACTCTCCACTGAGTGGAGGTGAGATTGACGGAAGTCTCGCATCACAGAATTCTTTGTACGAAGAGGATTGCCTTATTTCTTTGGGGGTGAACATTTCTGAAAATTTTTAAAGGAGAAAAGAATATTCTTGGCTGGGAATGAGTAGTGCACTCCCTAAAATAGCAGTACTGTAGGTCAAAAAAGAAGCATTTACTTTAAAATACAGATTCTCATATAATCAACGTGAATAAAAAAATTGACGTAGGATCAGTCTGAAGACTTCTGTTGAAGGTCTTTATGGAGGCCATCTATCAACAACACTTGCACCCCGAGGTTGGGTAGTTAGAAAGAACCCCCAAGTAGTATTTACACCACATACGGTGCACCGAGGTACTATTGTTTATTGTCATTTGTTTATATATTATGTTGAATATGCTTGTGCTGTCCAGGTATGGCATGGGGCCAGGAGTCACACCTTGAAAATCTAACTCTCCCTCCTTTAGAAGCATCAGCTGTCGAAAGCTCCTTTGTTAGAGGTGCGGGGCTTATGAGCCTCTTCCCCTCCATGCCAGAATGGCGACTGGCTTGATGTTGCACAGGTTCGAAGCAGGCAAGCACAGCCGCTGTGAGTTTATGAGCGCAGCGATCCTGTCACATCCAGAGGCATGGGGTTTGCTCTGATGGTGCGGAGGAGGTGTGCCCAGGGTTGGAGGGGCTAGGGATTTCTACTCTTTCCAGGTTTGGTGCTCATTAGGTGGGGGAAGTGAGATGGGAGATGGGAATTCTGGGCCTCTTATCTGTCTTAACTGGCTGTGTGGAATGTGAGCAGGAGGTGGCAGGCTTGGGAATCTCTTACCACTTCAAACCAGGGGCTAGAGAGTCGGGGAAGGGTCTTTAATATTTTTTTTTATTTCCTTTTCTCCCTGTCTTTTTTCAAAATAAAATTCCTTCTGAGAAATAGTCAGCCTTGATTGTATAGTGAATATATGCTTCTCTCTCTGAGTGTATATTGTTTTAAATTTATTTATTTATATTTTTTTAAAAAACTATCTTTTCAGCTCCCACTCCCTCCCCTCCTCCCACTGCCTTCACCTTCCCCCTTCTGCACCCCCATCCACTTCTCAGAGAGGGTGAGGCACATAGCTTTGAGGCAGGACCAAGGCCCTCCCCACTATATCTAGGTTGAGCAAGGTATCCCTCCAGAGAGAATGGGCTCCAAAAAGCCAGAATAAGCAGTAGGGCTAAATCCTGGTGCCAGTGACCTCACAGTCTGCCCCAGTCATACAACTGTCACCCACATTCAGAGGGTCTAGTTTGGTCCTACGCTGGTTCATTCCTTGTCTGACTGGAGTTGGTGAGCTCCCACTAGCTCAGGTAAGCTGTTTCAGTGGGCGTCCCCATCATGGCCTTGACCTCTTTGCTTATATTCTCACTCCTCCCACTTTTCGACTGGACTTTGGGAGCTCAGGCCAATGCTCTGCTGTGGGTCTCTGCCTCTGTTTTCATCAGTTGCTGGATGAAGGTTCTATGGTGACATTTAAGATAATCATCAATCTGACTACAGTGCAAGGCCAGTTTGGGCACCCTCTCCTCTATTGCTTGGGGTCTTAGCTGGGGTCATCCTTGTGAATTCCTGAGAATTTCTCTAGAGCCAGGTTTCTTGCTAGGCCCATATGGCTCCCTCAATCAAAATATCTCTTCCCTTGCTCTCTGTCTCTGTCCTTCCCCCATCTCAACTGCCCTGTTCCCTCATGTTCTCCTCCCCCGCTTCCCCTTCTCTCTCCTTCTTCCCTTCCACTCTCCCTTCTCCCCACCCGCCTACACTCCCGATTTTCTCAGGAGATCTTGTCTATTTCTCCTTCCCAGGGGTATCTATATATGCTTCTCTTAGGGTTCTCCTCGTTACTTAACGAGGGGTTGTGGACTATAGGTTCCTTATCCTTTGCTTTACAGCTAGTATCCACTTATGAGTGAGTACACACCATGTTCATCTTTCTGGGTCTGGGTTACCTCACTCAGGATGATTTTTTTCTTTTTTTTTTTTTTTGGTTTTTCGAGACAGGGTTTCTCTGTGGCTTTGGAGCCTGTCCTGGAACTAGCTCTGTAGATCAGACTGGTCTCGAACTCACAGAGATCCGCCTGCCTCTGCCTCCCGAGTGCTGGGATTAAAGGCGTGCACCACCATCACCCGGCTGGGATGATTTTTTTCTAATTCCATTCATTTGCATGTAAATTTCAAGATGTCATTGTTTTTTTTTTACTGCTGAGTAGTACTCCATTGTGTCAATGTACCACATTTTCTTTATCCATTCTTCATCTGAAAGGCATCTGAGTTGTTTACAGGTCTAGAGCACAGTTGTACAGGTACAATTGCTAGCATGAAGGGTCTTGGTTACTCATTTACTTGGTTATTTCCAGACTGCCCAACATGCTTCTCACCACATGGGATAATAGGATACCTTCACCGAAACTATGGATTTTTAAACATTTATTTTTATTTTTTTAAGTATCTATTTATTTTATGTATAAATTTGTAAACTTTTCTAGTTTGGTGAAGAATTTGGTATCTCAGTGCACAGGACTTGGTGCAAATACTATTTGGGGGATATTTCTAACCACCCAGTACGGTGTGCAAGCCTTGTCAATATATGATCTCCACAGAGACCTCTAGAAGCCTTCAGACTGATTTTGTATCAGTTTTTTTATTAATGTTGATGATATGAGAATCTGCATTTTAAAGAAAACCGTTCCCTTTTGTCCTACAGGACGGCTATTTTAGTGAGCACACTGTTCATTCCAGTCCAGAATATACTTCTCTTCTTTAAAATTATTCAGAAACATTCACCCCCAAAGAAACAAAACAGTTCTCTTCTTATGAAGAATCACGTGACAAGAAGCTTTCCTCAGTCCCGCCTCACTCAGGGCTTCCTCTTTCTCCTAACGCTCCATGACTAACAGGAAGATATAGACTACGGTTTCTTCAAAGCTGTCCCCCCTAAGTCCCCCTTCAGTCACCCCAGTCCAGCAAGTCCGCAGCTGCTTCTCCCGTGACACCCCACCACAGCCATGCCCTTTTCCCCTCCAGAACACAGAAACTGGAGGAAATATTCTTAAATATTCAGATCTGAACTTTTTTTTTAAATAAAAGGAGGAAAGGAAGATAAAAAACACAAGGTATAAAGGTCATTAAAGCTCGTTAAAGAAAAGTACTTCATCTTCATTCAAAGCTTTCCAACCAGGAGAAAATATCCATCACATCTCTGTAATTACCGCGAGGCCTAATGGGACATTGAAATTCACGATGCGCTCCAAGGAGACTTCAGTTACATTTTCCATCCTCTCAAGATCAGGATGAATCTTTGCAAGGCGCCAATCAGGGGTTAGGAAGACGCACTCAAAACTGGAGGAAAGGCACAAATACTAGTACAGCCGTGCTGCAAGGCCCACAGGAGAGCGTTAGGAGAGGGGAAAATTTTAACAGGAGTCAGAAAGCAAGGGCGAAGATAGGTGCTGTGAATCGAAGCTGAAAATCACTATACCAAGGGCCTCGCGGGTGCTCGGCTGCGGAATATAAAAGTGTAGAGTGGGTGACGGTACGTAAAAGACAACGGTGCTGGACACAAGTTGCATAATGCTGCCCCTGACAAGACAGAAGCTGGCGTGGACACACTTACCATGCTTCTCTCTCTCTCTCTCTCTCTCTCCATGAGAATTTTGTACAACTTATGTTGAACATTCCCCCCCCCCCCACAAGACATTTCATATCCTTCTTCGCTGCTCATCCGACTTTATGCCCTTCTTTATTAATTTTTTAAGGGAGTCTAATTTGTGCTGCCCACATGGCTTTGGGTACACGGCTCTGTTCTGGAGTATGGTTCCTCTACCAGGGACCACACCCTTAAGGCAAACCGACCCTCCCTCTCCCACTAACTATCAACTGCCAATAGCTCCCCAGCTACAAATAGGACGTCATGCGCACCCTGCCTGCTTCCACGCTGGCGCTTTGTCTGGCTTGAGTTTGCACAGGTCTTCGCATGCTGTCAAAACCATACGGAGCTCATGTGTGTGACATCCCTGTTGGGTACAGAAAACACAGTTTCCTTGCCGTCACCCACGGCCTCGGGCTTTATACGGTCCTCCCATCCCCTCTTCAGCAGTGATCCCTGAACCCTGGAAGAGGGTGTATGATAAAGACGTTACATTTAGGATGGAAAATTCCACAGTCGCTCATTCTCTACACCTTAACAAGTTGTGGGTCTCTGTGTTGATTCCCATATACTGCAAACAGACGCATCTCTCCCTGAAGATTGAGACTTGTCATTGTAACTCTATAGTTACATTAGAGTTACAATGACAAGTCATGAGGAGTCCATTTAATAGAATCAGTTCTCCACTAGATTCAGGGACTTTCCCTTTCCAGGTTGTTGACCAGATAATGGTTCCAAACTGGGGTTTCATCTTGTGGAATGGGACTTAAATCTAACGAGAAAGTAGCTGATTCTTCCCATGATGTCGTGCCGCTCCTTCATCAGTGAGCACGTCTTATCCAGGCTGGTTGCGTTGTAGCAGACTGGCTTCACAGTGGGGTAGGATCGAGGATCACTTTTCTCATTCAGCTGAGTGCAAAGCACCTTCCTGCACCAAGAAGGCTAGCTAGTGGGGATTACATTTCCGGGTGCACCCCAGTTCCATCTCTCACGTTCTGACTCAGTATGTGGCATCCTCAATGTAGGCTTTTTCTGCACCTGACGTGATTTGATAGTAACGATATTATCTAAAAGTTCTTAAGAGTCCATTCATTATGGCTATCAAACAGTGAGATATTTTAAACACTATATACATTTGATTCAGTCTTAGGTTATTTTATCAGTACTCTGAGAGCAGACATGTCCATACTGAAATTCATAAAAATATGAGATTATCCTATGGGAAAACGAGACAATTATATATCCACCACCAAAGGACGTGCCAGGCTCAAGGAACAGGACTTTAGCTGTCGGGCAGGAGAAAGCAAAGGACACTGCCCAGAGATATAAGCCTTATGGGTCTGGAACTTACTGTGTAGATCAGGTTGGTCTGGAACTCACAACTCACAGAGATCCTCCTGCCTCTGCCTGGGATTAGATAATCTTTTCCAATGACTGTATATAAAGAAGGTGTTTCTTTTTGTAGCGCCTGCCATGAAGCCAGGTGCATATGGGTCCTAGTTTCCTAAAGGAAGATAAGATTTTGTCACAACAATTATAAGACTCTGAAACAAGACCAAGTTGTGATGGACTTTTGCACTGGACAAAGCATATGGGGCTCCGAGGTTGGGCTTCACCAGCTGGTGACTTCTTGACTTAGGTGCTGTGGGTTGGGGGTTCATCTGATCGTCCTGCTGGTGCTAGCAGATCGATGGAGGACCTCAGGGTGCTTCAGGAAAGGAGAAGAGGAGGGGAAATGGCGATGGTTATTCAATAGAGAAGGTAGGGTGATGCTGTGGGAACACCTTCAGCCAATAGCCTTTAAGATACTTTAAGACCACTTTGGGCGTGGTCACATGTACTATATATACAGATGTAAAAGTGTGGGCGGCCCCTTGGGTGCTGAATTCGGTTCCTGTTCCCTGCTCATGCTGATCTGTGAGTCTACCCCTTAATAAAGAACCCTTTATTATACTGCACTCTGGGCTAGTGTGGGGTTATCTTATTACTATCAACAACAGGGTGAGAGCAGACAACAGCTCCCCAGGAAGCCTGGGCACAGGCTTGGTTACAAGAGTCCCCTGAGCTCCCCCTCCTCCGCTCTTCATTGGGCCATTTCCAGTTCTGTTTATGCTCGAACCTGACTGTCTCCCTGATGCCAAGTGCACAGCTTTCTCTTACTTCAGGGAACACACGCTCAGACCATGGAAGGCATTCAGGACAGGAGTGTCAGCATCACGGAACATCCGCTGGATTAGGACACGGGGGTCATTCCACAGCCCTCCCTACAGCTCACAGACTATCGTCTCATTTCATGTGTCTGTCAGTACCTGGACAGCAAGGTTACTCTATCCAGGTAGTTTGGTGGTGGGATGGTTTCTTTGAACCTGGAAGAAAACCCTGCCTCCCAGTGGTCCTTCCCTTCCTTCAGTGTTGCCTGCCTCTATGGATCCGGACTCAACAGTGTCAGCTCAGACAGGAGGCTACCACCCCTATTTGGCTCTTTTCTCTCTTGACCTAAAACTCTGCACGGCCCTTGCCATCCATCCACGCTCTTTCCCATCCAACCCGAGCAGGTTTGAATGCCTCCCCGATTCCTCCACCACACACGGGATAGCCAGAACAGAGGAGAATGCACTTGTCCTTGCCTTGTTTCAGACTACCCACCTGCAACCATGAAGCCTCCCTTGGCATTTTTCACACAGGAAGTGGTGAGAATGGATTCCTGCTGGGGCGAAGTGCTGGGTGACTTGACTCCTGCCCTAGTCAGGGTTTCTATTGCTGGCATGGAACACCATAACCAAAGGCAACTTGTAGGGGAAAGGGTTTATTTTTCTTACACTTCTACATTACTGTTCATCAACAAAGGCAGTCAGAGCAAGAACACAAACAGGGCGGGAACCTGGAGGCAGGAACTGATGCAGAGGATGTGGAAGGTGTTGCTTATCGGCTTGCTCTTCATGGCTTACTCAACCTGATTTCTTTCTAGAACCCAGAACCACCAGCCCAGAGATGGCACCACCCACGGTGGGCTGGGCTATCCTATATTAATTAAGGAAATACCCTTCAGATGTATTTACAGCCGGATCTTAGGAAGACATTTTCTTAATTGAGCTTCCCTCCTCTTAGACAACTTTAGCTTGTGTCACGTTGACATGAAACTAGCCAATACAACTTTCTTTCCCTGTTCTCGAAGAGCCTTCCGTGTCTCCTTCTGAGGCATAGTGAAGCAAGGCGGGAAGGAATTATCTGTAATAGAAAACGGACAATGTCTTGCACTGCCTTCACATCTGTGTGTCATGGAGGATTGCTAGCCCAACCCCAGTCAGCGCTGCCTGGTTGGTGACACATGGGCCTTCAATTAACAACATGGACAGTGATGATTTACCTTGAGATGGGTGGGAGGGCTAGGGATTTATTGCTTGCTTTTTTTTTTGGGGGGGGGAGGTTTCAAGACAGGGTTTCTCTGTATAGCCTTGGCTGTCCTGGAATAAGCTCTTGTAGACCATGCTGGCTCCAAACTCACAGAGATCCGCGTGTTTCTGCTTCCCGAGCGCTGGAATTAAAGGTCTGTGCCATCACAGCCCAGCTAGCTTGCTTTTCTCAAACATCTTGGGACTGAGTTTGTGTGCTTCTGAACGCCTGAATATCCTGTTAAAGACTGGACCCGACTCTAGCACTGTGACTGCCCTGATAGACCTCGGGACACTGACTTGTGGTATTGTTGTCTTTCTTGGTCAAGGGAAGGAGTGAGCCCTGTCTCCATGTCTAGCCTCCTGCCTGGTCTCCTCCCCCAGATACCTTTCGTTATTTGGTCCTTAGTTGACAGGCTTACCTCATAAAGAGGAACCAGATGCTTCTCCAGTCTTCTGTGACGATAAGCACATTTTATGACTCTATTTTTGTCACATGCCTTTGGGAAATAAAACTGCACTGTAAATAATGAAAATATAAAAGAATGTTCTCTGCGAAAGTGCCTGGGGCAGTTTCCTTTTTATACTCAGGAGTAGTTCTATTTTTGTCTGCATGAAATTGGGCCTTTCCGATTCCCCCCCCCCCCGCACTAGAAGTGTGGGGGGGCAGTTCTTACCCTTGAAGCACAAGAAGGGGGTTCAGACATGAGTAGCTTGAAGTCTGCAACCTGTATGATTTTGTTTGCCTTCCTGGGTGGAATGCCTAGATGCAGCATGCATTAAAGTTCACGGCGAACAAAATGCAGCGTGCAGCTTTCAGAACGCACTGCACGGGGCAGAGGTAGAAGTCACAGCTATTCAGACAGTTTCTGACTCAAGTTTTAAGTATAGATTTGTTAGGGAATTGGTTTTTCCAGGCTGAAACATTTTATTGTTGTTTTTAGTATTTTGTTCTGTTCTGCCGTAATCTCTTAATTTCTAAAAACGTCTTTGTTTCAGATGGAAAGATGGCTCAGTGGTTAAAAATGTGTGTTTCATGTATCAGGGGCTCATCATGCCGTGCTACTGCTGACTAGTATCCCATCCTGTGGGTTTACTGTGCTGCATTTACTTGTATCTTTTTTAAAAAAATATAATTTGAATCTTTTAATTTTGGGGAATTCCATAGAGGAGTAATGTATTTGTATCATTTTCACCTCTCAACTTCCCCTGTATTTCCCTCACCCCCTTGACATTTTATCGCCTTCTCTTCAATTATCAGGCACATAAACACACACACACACACACACACACACACAATACAGACAACACAGACATACACATATACACACAAACACATGCACACATACACTACACAGGCATGGGCATACACACACACATACACAGACACACACACACACACACACACACAGAGTCTCTTTGGACATTTTCAGTGTTTGGCTACTCCAGGAAAGTGTTCAAGTACTAGTCTTTGTGTGCACGGATCTGCCCTTTTGAGCAAAAATCCTGTTATTTTATTGTCATTGGTGCTGTATGTGTGTGTGCTTCCTTTCTTTAGGACTTTCTGGTGTGATATTATTTTTTTCTGTGTTTTTCATGGGTATAGTTAACCTCCTTGCATTGGAACTTTCCTCCTAATATCTTCTGTAGGGCTGGATTTATGGACAGATATTGTAGAAATTTGACATTTCAGTGGAATATCTTGTTTTCTCAGTCTATGGTGATTGAAAAAGTTTTAAAGTACAGTAGTCTAGATTGTCACCATGTTCTCTTATAGTATGTAGGACGTCAGCCCAGGCCCTTCTGGCTTTTAGAATCTCCTTTGAGAAGTTGGGTATAATTCGAATAGGTTTGCCTTTATATGTCAATTGACCTTTTTTCCTTACAGCTTTTAATATCTTTTCTTTGATCTGCATGTTTAGTGTTTTGAGTATTTTGTGGCTAGGGGACATTCTTTTCTGGTCCAATCAATTTGGAGTTCTGTAAGCTTCTTATACCTTTATAGGAACTAGCTCTTGTAGACCAGGCTGGCCTCAAACTCAAAGAGATCTGCCTGCTTCTACTTCCTGAGTGCTGAGATTAAAGGCGTGTGACACCATCACCCAGTCAGCAGGAATATTTTACATTTAACACTTTCTTTGACTGACGTGTCTGTTTCTGTCTTATCCTCAATGCCTGAGATTCTCTCTTCCATCTCCTGTTTGTGGTGCTTGCATGTGTAGTTCCTGTTCACTTGCCTAGATTTCCCATTTCCAGGGCCTCCCTTAGTTTCTGTTTTCTTTGTTGCTTCTATTTCCAATTCTAGGTCCTGAACAGTTTTATTCATCTCCTTCAACTGTTTTTTCTTGGCTTCCTCTGGGGAATTTATTAATTTCCTCCATTTTCCCCCCATCTTTACCTCAGTTTCTCTAAGTGATACATTAATTTCCTCTTTAAGGACCTCTATCATCTCATAGTGGATTTTCTTGTGCTTCAGCTGTGTCGAGACACTCAGGTCTTACTATCCTAGGATAACTGGGTTCTGGTGGAATCATATTGCCTTTGCTGTGCTTGCCTTGGCTCTTAATACTGGAGCCTAGGCATCTGGGTTTGGAAGAGTATAGTTCTAGGTGCCAAATTCTGAGTTTATCTTCGTTGGATGGGTGTTTTCTTCTTTGGTTTGTTTCCTCTCTGGTCTGATGGTTGGGGTGGGCGGTGGTTTAGGAGAGGGTCTCCATCAGTTATGGGATGGAATTCTGACGGCTTGGGTAGCCTCGGATAGAGTTGGGGGCTGAAGTTCTAGAGGCCTGGGTGTCATCTCTGGCCCAGCAGAGGGTCCTCTGTTGGTGCTGGTGGCTGGTGTCACCTGAGGAGTTCTGGCAGAGTGGTTGGAACAAGAACTTCTGCTGGAGTTGTGTATAGGTCTATGGTGGTGGTGACAGGAGGGGCAGTTGGGGATGGGCTGGATGGGCACTGAGAAAATGGGGACAGTCTGTGAGTGGGGTTATGGCCTCCTAAATGGCCTTTGGTGGGACAAGGGGCTTCCTCCTGAGTTGTGGGTAGGTCAGTAGTTTGGGTGGTAGGTGTGACCTCTAGTGAAGAGGGGCCTCAGAAATGATTTATTTCTATTTAAGAGATTAAAGTAATAGTTGAAAAAAAGACTTCTCACACAAAAAGGAGTATATTAAGATGGATTTAGTGATGAATTGTACCAAATAATAATTCCACACAAATTCTTCCAAAAGAGTATTATAAAAGCTGATACCTCCAACCCATTTAAGAAGGCCATCATTATTTTATATAAAAAACAGAAAACAAAATGAAAGAAAAAAGAACTAGAGGATAATAGCTGTATATGTTACTATAGTATTTTAATGAAATATTAAAAATAATGCTAGATCATGACAATGTGTGGCTTACAAAGAATAGAATATATTTCACTTTATCTATAATTATGAAAAAAATCATCTCGGTAGATTCAAGAACAGCACTTAAGAAACCTAGCAAAAATTTCTCTCCACAAACTAGGAAAGAAAAGTAACTTCTTAAATTCACAGTTAACAGGTTGGGGTTGGAATGGGTTTGGGTGGGACATGAGAAGGAGAGAGGGGGAGAGTAACTCATTAACATCGGGTACAATGAAAATGCTTTCCCAGACCAGCAGAAAGAAAGGATATGCTGTCACCATTTCTATTTAAATTATAGTGGAGATAAGTAACCAGAGCAGCACACTAGAGATGGTAGGCAATGCTCTTGGGCAAGAAAATGAAAGGAGCACACACACTGGAAGAGATGGAGGGGAGTGTGTTTGCTTACGTAATAGCGTGGATGTAATCTAGGAAATACTGCTAGAACTAATCAATCCATTTAGTAAATCTTTAGTGGGCTCAAGTCGGTATACACACACTAAGAGGAAGCTTTGGCTCTATCATATGAGACATCTATTCTTTGACACATTGTGACTCATTTTATTTTACTAAAAAAATATAAACAAGCACATGTGCATAAAAATCACCAAAAGAAACAAGAGCAACAACAAAAAAAGCAAATTTAACACAGCATTGAAACTATAAAATACCAAGAAATAAGTCTTTCAGAGGTAAAAACTCAAAACAATATAGTGTTGTGAGAAAAGATAACTGGGAGCAGTGTGGTTGCCTACTTGTGGTCACCATGTAACATCCGGTTCCTAAGAAGTCAGCTCTCTCCAGTTGTTCTTAGAATCAAAGTCTTTAAAACACGATAGCTAAAAGATCACAGCCTTTAAAATATGATAGATAAAAAAAAAAATCACAGGAGATGCTGTTTTGTTTGCTTCCCCCCCCCACCCGAAAACTCATTTTCAAACTTCTCATGGAACACCAAAATGATACTGGGAGAAGCAAAATGAAACATAGTGCCCCTGCCTTTCCATAAAAGTATAAAGTATCTCACAGTAACATGCTGCTGTCGTGTGGAAACAGACCAAAGATGAGGTTTAAGGGTGTTGCCCAGGATCTTTTTGTTATTGATTGATCATGCACCCATGAAGTCTGTTGTATTCTGGTTCCTCTTGCCCTACCACATCTTCCACAGCCCTCCCTCCATCTGCGATCTAGTCATCTGAGTATTTGACCCCACGGCTGGCCCAGCGTTTTTGTGGGTTGACTCCTCTCTCACCTGTAGTTCACAATTCAATTACATGGCACACTGGGAACTAAAACTTCCAAAGTTGTAAGCCCAGATAAATATCTTTCTTCATAAATTGCTTATATCAGCTACTTCTTATAGTGAAAGAAAACTTGAACAGAGGCTCACAGGCACCAGTAAACCCAGACCATTTTATAGCAGGTTGTTGTCAAGGTTACGTGGGTGTTTCCTCTCTGCATTTATCAGCATTCTATTGCACAGTGGGTGACTTTAGAGAGACGTGGGAGGTGACAGCCTACCTGCTGTGTTGATGTGAGGTCACAGGAAGTGACAGCCTACCTGTTATATCATGTGAGATTGTGCGAACTGACAATTGGCCTACCTGCTGTGCTGACCCAAGATCAGAGATGTAGGCGTGTGATGTTCCAGTAGGTAATTTTGACCCTATGATAGAAAGCCTGAAGAGAAACCTTCTTCTTTGGGTGACCAGGGATCATTGAGTCTGCCAGTGTCAGGTCATCTCAACATCCAAAACAACATCAATAATTACAGGGCTTTGTAACCTTTGTAGATTTACAAGGGCCTGTGTTTACAAAGCATTTGTCAAAACCTAGGTAGGAAGCAAAGCATCAAAACTGGCTGAGCAACCGCTTAAAAAGGCTACAGTTTTGCATGTTCTGTTTAGAATATGGTTTTCCTGGTGATAATTTAGTCTTTTAAATACAAAGAAGAGCTAAACATGATTTTGGATCAGCATTGCAGTTGGATCTGTGGAGAACAAACAATGCCTTTCGTTAAATGGGTGAGCTCTCAACAAGCACCCTAAAAATATGATTGAAAGACCCTACAAACCCCCTCCTCAAAACCCACAGCTAGCATGCTCCCTGGGAGAACGTCCTGTTTGCTTAAAAGATTCTCAAGATCAGCAGCTAACCTGCTCTCACAAGGACATCCCATTTGCTTAGGAAAGCAGGATGTCAACAAGATAGGATGACTGCAGAGCAGGATATCTACGAAGATAGGACAAAGCAGGATGACTGAAAAACAGGATACCTATAAGATAAGAACCGGAGATCTATTGCCAGACACCCATGCTGGGAGAGGAAAACCATTCATGCCCCCTGCCCCATTCCAACCGATCAATAACCACGCTTTTCTGCTTCTGTAAAACTTGCTTTTTTGCTGCCCTCTGTCCTATAAAAGGCCCTCCTCCCAGCCGACGGGCGCGCTAGTCCCCCCGAAAGACTTTGTGCCCACAGGTACCTGTGTTTACTCATTAAACCTCTTGCGATTTGCATCCGCGTGGTCTCGGCTTGTTCCTTGGCTCTGGGGAGTCTCTCCCCCCCGAGAAAGGGTCCTCTTCGAGGGTCTTTTATGATCATTTCTCATACTATATAATAGAAGCTGTTTTCAGTGTCAGACTCTGGGAAAGAGGAGGACATCTTCTGGCTGAGAATTCAGTTACAGGTGGGGCTGATGTAGACCAGCCTGAAGACCCAGGAGTCCTCACTCAAGTATTCGTTCAATCAAGTAATCAATATCAATTAGATACCTACTACATGCGCCATTCCAGCCCTAGGCATGTAACAGGAAATACCCAAGGCCCTGTGCTGTAGGAAGTCTTACAGCTTGTGGTTACCCACCTACTGGGGCGTGGCCTCTTATACTATATGCCCTCATTCCAGTGTGCCTATCATGTTGTGAATTACTGAGTGTCAGTTTTGGCTCTCATTGACCTATGGCCAATCTGATGTGGGAGTACCCTCTGTATGCTGTGATGACCATTGATCAATAAAGGACTGCCTTGAGTCTATAGCAGAGCAATATTGTTTATAAATATTTGTTTACATTTGATATAGATATGAATAATTTGCATTGGCATAGATCTTGGTTTATTGATACAAATTTAAGGTCAATTTAGTTATATGTATATTTCTGCTCTTGATTAAGGTATTGTGTTTGAGCAGCTCACTTAAAAATGTAATGTATAATTAAGAAATATAGGTTAATAGATAATCATCTATAATAGTCAAGATTACAGTCATGTTAGGTTTTCTAGATATATAGAGATATATTTCAATTAGATAAGTATTCTTCAAATCTTTCAGAGACCTTCAGAATATGGCATTTAAAATGTTTAAGAACTTAGGGCTTTTCATGAAAGTAAGACATATCTGATCCTGGCAGCACTAATCTACTTCAGGAGGATAATGGGCATTGAAGAGACTCCTTATGGAGTTGGTTAGCCATTTGGGGAAGAAACTGCTCTTTCCTGGACCATTTGATTCCAGACATTCTACAGGACACAGAAATACAATGGGCCTGTGGGCTGAAGATTGGATGCCCCAACAATACAGAAGATCTTTGGATGACTGTCCAGGAAGCAAAATGTCTCTGTCATTTCCAGAGTTTTGGAAGTTACTTACAATGCACTTTCTGTTAACTTAGGTAATAGTCTATCCTTCTGGAATCTTTGATGCAGTTGAAGAATTGATAGTTTTCCTTAGTTATGATAAAAGATAAAGTAGATATAAATATTGTAACTAATTCTTGCTTGATAACGCTTTTGTTATATGTAATTTTTACTATGTTAAAGTTAAAACATAACTTTTTATTTAAACAGAAAAGGGGCAGTGATGTGGGATTCCCCTCTGTATGCTGTGATTACCACTGATTAATAAAGAACTGCTTTGTGCCTACAGCAGAGCAGGGCAGAACAGAAATAGACAGGGAAAACTAAACTGAATGCTGGGAGAAAGGCGGCAGAGTCAAGGAGAAACCATGTAGCCCTATTGGACACAGATGTAGGAACTTTACCGGGTAAGCCAGAGTCTTGTAGTGATACACAGCTTACTAGAAATGGGTTAAATTAAGATATAAGAGTTAGCCAATAAGAAACTAGAGCTAATGGGCCAAGCTGTGATTTAAATAATATAGTTTCTGGGCTGAGCAGCCAGGAACCAACAAGCGGCCTCTTTGCAACACCAATCAGAGCAGAAACTTAGTATCACTTCCTGGAATTGCTAGCCTAAGGGCGAAAGGAAAAGCTTCAATTTCAATGTATGGTGTGTTTTGAATGATTATTAACTCCTTCATGACTAGCTGTAGCAAGCCTTGACAGTGCACGTTGAAGAAGACTGCTCTTTTGTTTTCTGGGTGCGTTCTATTACAGTTTCATAAGTGAAACCTGGCCTTGTGGCACAGCCTTGTGATCTCTGAAGATACCACCTGTGCCACAGAGATGTGGATAGAGAATGCCATGCTGAGCATGGTTGAAAGAGCAGCGAGGCAGTAGGGAGAGGTTATAGATGCAGCCAGGGATGCCTCCACAGAGTCATACCTCCCCAGTCTTGATCACCGACCTTGGAAACCTGATATGGTTCATGTTTTCAAATAACATTGAACCCTGTGGAGAGGCAGCGACAACCACTGAGGAGCTGGTGTTGGAGAGGAGCCCAACAGACAGGGTAAGAGTGTATTTCTATACACAGCTGGCCAGGATGCTGAGGAGCAGATGAGCTGGGGAAAGAAGGCAGCCTGCGAGGAGATTCTAAGCACATGGGTTAGGAAACAGAGTCAACACCAGAGCTTTCTCCCTGGCTGAGAGAGAGAACAGCAGGAGGGTTCCCTAGCTTGGAAGGTCAGCAAGAAAAAACACGCGGAAATGGTGCAAAGGAGGTATTGTGAAAAACTCAGTCTACCCCGAGCAACACCAAGATCAATCCATGTAAAGTGTGCACGGTGCCAAATAAAACATGTGCCTAGCCCTGCTTGCTGTGGAGTCGTGAGAGTTTGCTCAGAATCCCAGTGTGATCTCCATGACTGGGGTGGTCATGGGATGTCCCAGGGTAGTATCCTAGGTGAGGATCCAGTAATAGTGGGATACCAGAGGCCAGAGTGGTGACTCGTTGCCATGAATGCTTGCTAGGAAAGCTGATTGGACAGAAGGGTGTACTGTGTGACACACCACTCCGACGCCACTGAAACGAGGTGTTGGAGGGAAGGGAAAGAGAGATGCTACAGATAAAGCTTTTTTTGCTTGCTTGTTTTGTTCTGTTCTTGTTTTGGTCCATTTGCTTGCTTGCTTTATTTTGTTTTGGTTTGCTTTTTTAAATTTTCTTGGGGGTGGCTGTAAGGTTGGGGGAGGATTTGGGGGGACTGGGAGGTGAGTGGAATCAGGGTACATGATGTGAAATTCCCAAAGAATCAATAAAGAAACTATGTTTTAAAAAAAGTAGAGTTTGTTCAGGCACTAGCAGTCCAGTGGGAGGTGGAAGATCTTGTATTGGCAGACTCTTCTGTGTTGGCACTTTTACCGTTTCTGTGGCCAACACCTAGCACAAACGCGTTATGAAGGGAAGGAGTCATTTTGGTTCTCGGATCCAGAGGGTTTAGTTTACAATCACCTGGCCTCATGCACTTGGGAAGAGCATCAGGGGGTAGGAGTGTGTGACAGAAAGGAAAGGGAGAAGAATGAAGATCACATCTCACCAGCAATGGCACGCTCCCACGGACCTTCTTGGCTCTAACTGTTGGAGTTGCCAGAATCTCCATCTCCAAAGACAGCACTGTCAGCTCAGGAGAAGCATCTAGCTCCATCAGCTGGGGAGGGGCATCCAGCCCCATCAGTCAGGGAGGAGCATCCAGCCCCATCAGCTGGGGAGGGGCATCTGGCACAGGCGCTCGCCAGGGGCCAGGGGTGTTTTGTATTCAAGCCTCAGCACTTGCAGGATAAAGTGAGGTCACCCCCAGATTGCTGCCCACCCCTGTAATCAGCTTGCGCGTCACGATCTGGGAACCAGCCCTTGTGTGTCATTGCCACCTGCTTCACAGTTTAGGCACATCTATCTACTCTGCTCTCCGCCTTACCCTACTGCTAAAGCTAAAGACGTTTCAAGCTATTTAGCTTGAAAGGAATCAGGGAAGCGAAAGACAAAAAGCTGCAAAACACGCTTTCTTTATGCTTGCACAGATGTTCTATAGCCTGACTCGTTACATGGAACATCTACATAAAAACTAACTTTTGAGAAGGACGAGAGTTCTTTATTAGAAGCACACTGTGGTGTGATGTGTATGGACTTTATACAGTGTTATTTGGAGTGAATCTATTTTAGTCTGCACATGCATGCATTTTAATTTTGTCACAGTTGGTAGTAGTGCTGGAGACAGAGCCCCAAACTTCATGCATGGCAAATCCTTTACCATTGAGCCACACCTCTGCTTAACATCCTCTTGTGTAACATCCAGAGTGATGCAGGTAACTATTACGTTGTTCGACATCTGCACACGTTTATTGACTGCATAGGTCTCAAATTACAGGTCCCTTGATTGCAACCCAGCAATAGTAACTGCTATTGAAGCTATGCATTGGTATCACCCTGCTTTCGACGATATATCCACAACTCATCTGAAATTGCCCCAGTGTTCTGAGAAAGGCCACGTTTAGAAACTTGCTTCTGAATTTCCAGTTCTCCATCTGTATTGTCTTAGAATGGTCCCGTCCAGTGTCCAGAGCCACTACTGCACAAACGTCATCCCCTACACAGCACATCTGAGCGCTGCTGTCTCTCATGCCTGTTGGGGCAACTTCAGCCTGAGGTTGTCAGCACTCAGCCAGGGACACCCAAAGCCTCCTTTCACCTCTTTCTGCTACTTCTCCACTTCTCTGGAAGGCGAGGCAACAGTTTGAGGAGGGTTTCCAGCACACAGCTGATGCAGCCAGGTATGCACAAATCCCTGGAGGTTTGGCATGTAGATTTTCTTCTTCTTCCTGTATGAAAGCTCTTGTTGAAATAGGTCTTCCTTGGGAAAGATTATCTAGCCAATCTGAAAAATACCACACTCCTGTGCAGGTCTCCCTCACCTCAACACATAGAGCTCTTTACCTAGCTTAAGGTCTGTCTGTGTTTGTCTGACCTCCAATCAGGGCCACTGCTGAGGACTGTAACTTGAAACTCTCCAGTCATGGTGAATGACTGAAGACAAAAGAGGCTTTATGTTTTTAACATATATATTTTTTTACTGACTCTATGGAAATTTCACACCATGCCCTCCAGTCCCTCCATTTCTGCATTTCACCCCCATAGCATCCTCCCCAAAAAGAACATTTTAAAAAATTAATTAAAAACAAAATGAAACAACCAAACAAACAAATCTGTTCTTTCTATTTTCTGTCCCTCCAACACTTTTTCATTTGTCCTGGTGGCACTGGGAGCTGTGGGGTGTCACACAGTACACTCTTTTGTCCACTCAGTTTTGCTTGCGGATGTGCATTGCGTTGAGTTGGGCTGGTTCAAGGCCTCCAGCTTCTGGTACACCATCAATACTGGTCCCTCACCAAAACTCCTCTCAGATATCCTGCTGCTGCTTCGAGTCATGGAGATCCTGCGGCTATGATTCCACAGGACCAGTCCCTTCATGCACTCCAGCGGGTCGTAGATGGGGTAGATGTTGGGGTGAGCCAGTTCAAGCCCTGGTTGTGGATCTGGGTATGTTGTGCCCAGATTACGACCCTCCACAGAGAGACCACCAGAGAGGCCCAGACTGTAATAAGCAAGGTTTAATCAGCATAATACAAACATGTTTGGAACCCCTGTTTCCAAAACCCTGTTGCAGCGAGGTAGAGAGAGGAAATTGTATCTCCTCTGTGGGGTAAGCTTTTAAAGGCATAACTACAAAGAGGCTTTTTGAAGATACTTTGGCACAGGTGCAAGGTCTTTTGCTCTATCTCATCCTGCTGTGTCAGATAGTTTTTTGTCCCCAGAGCAAGGCCACTGTCCCTGAGTCAGGACATTCTTATCACCAGATGGTCCCATCTTGACTGTATGCTTTGTATTCTCCAGAGTCGGGGGGGAGCGCTATCCTTCCTGGAGCATGAAGCTAGCCTGGGGTTTCTGATTTTAAAACACACTGCTAGGAAATTTCTTCTTGCCCCTTTGAGAATAAGGGGGGAGGGTCCCACAGGTGGTGGTGTTACTGCCCTTCTTAACCTCCATAGATTTTTGGGGTCCTGAGAGTCTGTGGAGCTCCAGTGTATTGAGGAATGCCCATAGACAAGGGGTGCACCTGGGCTGAGTTAGAAGCATGTCTGTGAGGTGATCTCTTTTCTCACTTCAGAGTGGACTACACTGCCATCAGAAACTACAAACTTGGAAGGATCTCGTAGGATGTGCACTGAAATGGGCCTCTGGATAGGGTCTTGAAAAATGGGGACAGAGATGTCTATTGTAGTGTCTAATCCATCACCTGGCCGTGATCCCAGAACAAACAGCAAAGAGCAGAGAAATGGTTAAGTGAAGGAAGCAGTTTGGATGCCCACCACAGGGCTGAACAGTGGGCGCCATGCAGGACCGAAGGGCCTGGCCCTAATGGACAAGCTCTGATTCCAAAGTGAAAACCTTTTCAGCACCATCTGAGGGATCATGATGGGGGTAGGAGGGGGGAGGAAGGGAGGTGAAGGTGGAGAGAGCAGGAGGAGGGGAGGGAGTGGGAAATGGATTTGGCATGTAAAATGAGAAAAGATAGTTCTTTGTTTTTTTTTTTTGTTTTGTTTTGTTTTGTTTTTTAATATTCTGGTACAGCTCATACAGCACCACAGATCCCTGGCTGTATTTGCTGCTCCATTAATTGCATGAAATCCTGCTCCATCCGAAGATGGTTGGATAAACAAGATGAAATATTGTTAATGATGATAAAATGCCAGCATCTCTGAGCCCTCTTGCTGTTGCAGCTGCAGGAAGCGGGCGGGCCTTTCTGTCTTCCCTGGGCAAGGGTTGTGAGTCCAGGTACGACTCCACTTTCCTTCTCTGCTTGATCCTCTGGCTTTTCTGATAGCCCTCGCTAGTACTGAGATCTCAAGCCAGCAGCACTCAGCCATGTGTTACTGTTCTGGGCTCAGAGACAAATCCAATCCAGCCTTTCCTTGACATAGAGGGAGGTGTGGAAGGCAGATGTTGTAACCACAGCCCGTGCACTGGTCCAGCCGCTCAGATAAGACTGAATAGTACCCTTTGCTATTTTTGTGTGCCCTTCAGTTGGTTTGGGAAAGCAGGTGGTGATGAAATCATCAGCCCAAGAGGCAAACAGAGCGTTTTTATCACTCCCGAAGTTTCCTGGGTCCCCATTTTATTCCTTGTCTTCTTCCTCTCCTGCTCCCGGCAAGAGTATGATTTTGGTTCCCACGTTTTGCTTTCTCCAGCATCTCAGAAAAATCGTGATCTAGCTTCCTTCGCTTGTAATGTTGTGTTCTGCATGCATCAGCGGACCATGGCTGAATGGGATTCCATTTTGGGAGTACCGCCAAATTCCTGATGGCATGTGCCCAGTCAGATACCTTGATTTCTTTGCAAAAAAAAAAGTGCTTAGCAATGGTATTGTCAGTGTCAGATGGTGTGACCTGCTTAACTTTAGAGTCAGTGCGTCCTTTGAATTACACCAGTAGAGTGTTTTTATATGGTAGAGATTAGCCAGTAGGGGGCTCTCTCCAATCTTATTATATCCATTCTAGTATGTGAGATGACATCTTTCAGTTTTAATTTATGCACTGCTAACGGCGCATGATATGGGAACATGTTTATGAGTGTTTGCGTTACTGGGTAAGGCAGCCAAGGTCTACCCTGCTTCTTAAACTGTATTGTTTCTTGCTACTGAGTTTAAGAAGGGTTTTATATGTTCAGAATACATGCTTTTTGCCATATAACTGTTTACAAATTTTTCTTTTTCTCTGCAAAAGCAGTTTATACCCAACGACAGTTTTCATTATGATAAAACCCAGCTGATGAGTTGTTCTTTTATAGGTCCTGCTTTTATTGTTATATCTAAATTCTGTAGCTAACACAATGCCATAGATTTTCTCTTATACTCTACTGTGGGGTTTACATGTTCCCCTATGCGCTGTGAGTGTTTAGATGACCCTACAAGGTTTACATTTTAGCTCTCTTAGATCTGTGCTCTGGGCTAGGGCAGCAGCTCAAGGGTAAAGTGCTTGCTTAGTATGCTTAAGACCCTGGCTTTGCACCCAGCACTCAAAAACCACCAGTCTCCGATTATTACTCTGAGTTTACTTTTGCATATGGTATGAGATATGATTAAATATTCATTGTGTGTGTGGGCATGCCATCCTAAGAGCACCAGTCTTTGAAAAGGCCTTATACTTTCACTGATGTAGTTTTTTTTTTTAAAAGTGATACACATGCTAGCCAGACCTTCAAAAGGAGATCCAGGTAACCAAACAGATAGAGCAGGCTTTGACAAGCTCTTGTGTCCTCAGAGCCTGGAGTGCTGGACATGTCCTAAGGCCAGAGAAGAGCTCACCACTCCACACTGGTTCGTGTGGAAAGCCGTGCACATGCAGAGAATTAAAGATTCAGGAGCTCCGAATGCCTGAACTGTAACTGCAGCCCCAATCCCACACATATTGGTTGGCATGGGGGTTGGAGGTGTCCTACTAGGCAAGATGATTCAGAATAACCTCTGACAAATCTCTGGCAGACTGAGAAACTACGCTAACCCCTAAAGGGAAGCCTTAAAAACTATTAGGAGAGATCATAGAAAATGAGCAGAGACTTCAGTGGTGGAGGACTCCAGGAGAGGTGGAGGACTATAGGAGGAGTGGAGGTCTCCAGGAGAGGTGGAGGACTCCAGGAGAGGGGGAGGACTCCAGGAG
>JABTXL010001975.1:2003966-2014351 GCA_025134845.1 Neodon shergylaensis | reverse complement strand
TGGAGGACTCCAGGAGAGGTGGAGGACTCCAGGAGAGGTGGAGGACTGGTAGAGTGCACATCCTTTTGTCTTCTCAAGAGTATTTCATTCTTCCTTCCAACCTCCTCCCTAGATCATTCATCTGTCTCAGACCTGGGGTTGAAATCTGTGTAGTAGAAATGAAAGCAAGCAGTCATTTCTGCTGGGAAATGAAAACACATTTCTGTCTCTCAGGCCTTCACGGCAGGGCTTGATTCAGTCTTGCCTTGAGATTGGTTGTTGCTATGGATATTTGCAGCTCTCTGAAATCTTGAGATTCCCATCATGTTACTCTGTGTTTAAGTTAATGTCGTGGCTAGAATGTGAAATGTCCCCAGAGGCTCAAGTGTTAGCATACACGATTCGTCATTGATGGCACTACTTTTTTTTTTTAAGTTTTCATTAGTTCTTTGAGAATTTTGTGCAATGTGGTTTGATTATGTTCACCCCGCCAGCTCCTCCCAGACATATCTCTCTCCCCTACCCAGGCAGCTTTGCATCCTCTTGTCTTTTATTCATCCATCAAATCCAATTAATTTGTGCTGACTATGCACACATGGACGTGTGGTAAGCTTGCCAGAGGCTGCACACTCTTATTAAAGGAAATTGAGTCTCCCTCTCCAAGCAGATATGATTTGCCAATAGCTCCTTGCCTTGGGGCAGGACTTCATGTCCACCTGCCCTCTCCATGGTGGAATTTGATCTAGTTTGGGCTAGCACAAGAATAATGCCGTAATTTATTTTAGTTTGATATTTTACGAATTCCATACAATGTCTTGCCTTCATATTAAATAACTCTTGGTCCTTGCCCCAATACCTGCCAATCTACTTTCTCCCTTTTCCTGCTTCCAACATAGCGTCCTCTCTCTTTGCATCCACTCCTCGATGGAGTCAGTGTTTGTCTTCCCGGGTTCAGAGGATCTTCACCAGGGATCTAAGAGCGCAGTATTTATTTCCCTGATCCCAGCAACTCTGCACTTTGGCCCATCTAGATATCCTGGAGATGGACCCGGGCCTGGGGTCAGACCCACTGGAGCAGATGCCAATCCCTCTGCTGGGCCTGCATCAGAAGCTGGTCTTCTTAGGATGGGTACTTCTTCTTCTGTGGGTACTGGGCGAGGATGCAAGCACTAATTATCCCTGCATCTGAATCTCTACGATTAGTGTATTCTCTCACTCGTTCACATTCTGCTGTCTGGGACTAAACTCTTCATAACAGTGTCTGGTAGGTGTCTGACGGGCAAACGGATGTTCATGTCACCCATCTCTATACAGCTGCCGACCTCTGTTTAAGCTTTGGGCCCGAAGTGCTTTGGAACTTCCGCCATGCGATGGATTCAGGAGTAGTTTTGGTTTGTGATTTGTCTGGGCTTTTAGTATACGGCTGGTATTATCTTCCAGCTCTGAGCTCTAGACTGGATTTGACTCAGTTAGCTATGTTCATTCATCAAGGCACATGGCATGGGGAAACAGATTTCCAAAACTAAGCTGTCTTTTCTCTTTCTCCATGGTGTCCCAGTGACACACCACCACACCAGCTGTCCACAGTGGCTTTGATTCCTCTTCTGTGGCCCTGCTGCTTACTATAGCGCTTCATCTCATCTCTGAATGCCAGTGGTCTGTTCACTGTGCGAGGTGTGGCTGACATTGTCATAGGTGGTTACAGCAGTGCCTTACAGAGCTCACTTAGGCACTTGACTATGTAGCCGCATCCAGCATAGAGCCTTACAGAGCTCACTTAGGCACGTGACCACGTAGCCGCATCCAGCATAGAGCCTTACAGAGCTCACCTAGGCACGTGACCATGTAGCCCATTCAGCATAGAGCCTTACCGATCTTGCTTAGGCATGGGACCACGTAGCCTCATCCTGCAGAGAACCCCTATACTTTCTCTTAGAATTCCATAGCCGCAGCCCAGAGTCGCATGTCTGATCAATGACTTAATAAACCGAGACCACTGAGACTCACACACATCTCATAGCCTGTTTATAACGCACTGAAGGTAGGAGAGGCCTCGCTTGCTTTAAAGCGCTCCTGGGAACAGCGGGTTTCAATGTACACAGTTTTTTTTTTTGGGGGGGGGGGTTTCAAGACAGGGTTTCTCTGTGGCTTTGGAGCCTGTCCTGGAACTAGCTCTGTAGACCAGGCTGGTCTCGAACTCACAGAGATCCGCCTGCCTCTGCCTCCACAGTTAAATGAGTAACTAGATCTAAAGACTTCCAGGGAGGGCAATGCAGGAAACGGAAAGAAAAAAAGGCACAGGAGGGCAAGGGTCGTCTCCCCCAGTCCCCCCCGCAGTCGAGACACTAATGCTGATTATAGTAAAAATATCATATCACGTTTTGTAAGTTTATCAATGCAGTTAAAAAAAAACTGTAGCATGCCGGGCAGTGGTGGTGCACGCCTTTAATGTCAGCACTTGGGAGCTGTTATCCCCAAATCCGCGAGATCCCTGCAAGGCAACAAAGAAACCGAATCCCATATGTAAAAACAAAGAGCCTTTATTTTTAATCAAGTTTGCAAACTTGGTCTCTCCGTGTCTAATGTATTGGAATAACTTGAGAGCCCTGAGCTCAATTAGAATAGGGTTTTATAGTAGTAAAGATGGGGGTAAGGGAGTCTCTGAGGTTCAGGACCCCCAATTGGCTGACATTTGTGTAGGGGTGTCCTGTTGAGGTACGCTGGCAGGTGTCTCTATCTGCAGTGCTTGGAATGCCAGAAATTTCCTTTGAATGGTCTGCTTTTGGGTGGGGGTCGGGCAATCTCGGCCTGTGGTTCCTCCTGCAGCCAGGCATTTTCTCGGAGTAAATTGTTGAGACTCCAGACTCCATTTAAATTCATCGATGGGGGGGCTGGAGAGATGGCTCAGAGGTTAAGAGCATTGCCTGCTCTACCAAAGGTCCTGAGTTCAATTCCCAGCAGCCACATGGTGGCTCACAACCATCTGTAATGGGGTCTGGTGCCCTCTTCTGGCCTGCAGCATACACACAGACAGAATATTGTGTGTGTGTGTATATATATATATATATATATATAATAAAAAAATTCATCGATGGCCAGAGTCTCAGGTGATAATGGTTGGAAGTAAAGAACTTTCTTTGGGTGACCTGTCCATATTTAGCTTATCATGGCTGGCCCCCACAGGAGGCAGAGGCAGGTGGATCTCAGCGAGTAGGCCAGCCTGGTCTACAGAGTGAGTTCCAGGACAGCCAGGACTACACAGAGAAACCCTGTCTCCTGACACACTTCCCTCGCAACTCGCCTTAGAAAGCATTCCCAGAAAATTTCTTGGGAAATTTCCCATAACATACCTTCTCTTTGGACAATGGAGTTTTGTTCCAGAGACACGTGATCTGACATTCCAGACTCTCTTATTTTCTTCTTTCATTTCATTGCGGTTGCTCCCATGGGGCTTGGGTTTTCCCAAGAACCAGAACTATCAAATGTAGCATTATTTTACATATAGCTTTCCGTTAGTCTTAGACATCACGTATATATAAGGCAAGTGGAAATGTAAAGGGGCCATTATGTTATATGATAATGGATGAAAGTCCATAGAGTAGTAGAAAATTTGATTTCAGCTCTAAATTTTAGACAATGGAACAGCTAAACAGATGCTTTTGCATGCCCGCTCCACTGTCGCACAAAATACAATCTATCAGAGCATGGTAGGTGTGCAAAAACATCTCTCTAAAGGAAGGGGCCTCAGCAGCCCCCTGGCAGCTCAGGCCTCAGCCTCTCATGTGCACAGGGTAGACAAAATCACAGCTGAGGTAATTCACATCTAAAGTTCTGTAACTTCATTGTAGTTTACTTGCAGACTGCAGGTTTCCCTTTAAGGTTTCCAGAATATCTTCCCTCATTCTATGCCTTTGGTGTAGAAGAGAGGATAGAATAGCTATTCAGGGTGTTAAAGCATGCAAAAGAAATGCATGGATGCGTGGATCTCACTTAAAGATCTCAGGAAATCCATATCCATCAATGGGAAAATGGCAATTAAAAAATAATCTACAAGTCACTAAACACGCCATATCCTCTACCTGTGTGCCACTGTGAAGGTTTGCCTTGAGAGTATGAGCGTGGGGGACATGGAGACACTAGCTACACTTCATCGAGTAAGAATGGTTGAAGGTTTACGGGTCTTCCTTTGAGGAATTAAAAGAATGAGAAAGAGAGACTACGGAAGAGGTAGGAGGTTGACTTCAAACCTCTTCCAAAATGAGGTCTTTCCACATGGCTCTAAGGAAAAAAACCATGAACTGAGTGTGTACAGAATTTCTGACCCTCCCAAGGGAGCAGGGGAAAGCCCACCATGGAATGCCTGGGAGGTAAAGGACTCCTTAACTGGAAAGGTCTGCTTTGAGACTAGAAGGCTCAGAGAATGATACGCTATGCTGAATCCTCACATCTGGTGTTGGGGGTGGGGGAATTTTATAATAGGAGATGTTTACTACAGAATGAGGCAGATGAGAAAAAGAATTCTCACAGAATGCCAGGATGGATTCTGAATTATACAAGAGCACAGGAGTTTCCTCGCTCAAGCTTTTGTAGAGACATGTTTGTGAACCACTAATTTTCCATTTGTATCTGTGTGTGTCTGTGTGTGTGTGTGTGTGCGCGTGCGGGTAAACTGGACCATGGCTTCTAAGAGCTTACTGATTCTAGTCCCACAGCCTTCTCTTTCCTCTAGAAAAGGCTCCCCAGGGCACTGGTGCTTACAGTCATTCCAAAAGGCGGTGGCCAGGTCAAAAGCTGATGTCCAGTCTTTGGAGGAACATTATGTTTTTGAGACCACACCCTATGTAGCCCATGCTGAACTATCTAAGTGATCTATGTAGTTCTTCATTAAGTGTTTCTAGGTTTAGTTTACTTTGGAATTTGACTTCAGCAGCGCTGGCAGGAAACACTCCAAGGACTTCAAGCTGCAGCCAGGGTGAGCAGGCATTGCTTCTGCAGGGAGACTTTTGCGGGCATGGCTGTGTGCTTGGATTTTGACTCAGGAAGACTCTCAGCCTGCATGAGTAGCAGCAAGCTGAGCATGCTTGCCAGACTCTGCGGCCCTCCACCAGAGGGTGTGCACTGGAGAGCAGCTCCGATCCATCTTGACCGTCTTAACCTGTAGTGCCCGGATGTCTCCCAGTACAGCTGTGCTGAGAATCAGATTTTAACAGGAGTCTTGCAGAAGGCCTATCCCATTCAGGGCGTGGCACACCTATAATAGTACAGAGTGCAAAATAATGCCTATTATATAACTGCTGAATTATGGGGGAAATGGAGGGGAAAGGCATTGGATTATAAATGGAAAGCACACCTTGGAGGTTCAGCAGAAGGTCTGATGCCAAAGACTAAAGCTGGCTGGTAAAACTGCATCCATACTATTGCTTTGGTCGCAAGTCTTGTACCTCAATTTTAATATAAGAAATTCAAATTAATAAGGTAGATTTAACATAATTATTATCCGTGCATAAAGTTTAAGGTTTCGGCCTGAAATATGGTTTTCTCGCCAATTCTACTGCTTAATAGGCTTAAAATTCCTGTAGACTGTGGTCTATGAGCGGCTTGTTAGAAGGAGTTCAGTTCCTCTCAGTATTCTGTGCTCTCTGCTAGAGGAAGGGTGAGCAAAACCTCTCTATATTCCCGGGAGTTCTGACTAACCTCTTCCCTGCGCAACAAAATCAGAATAGCCGACAAATGTCAGGTGCTGTCCTCTACCATGCCATCAGGGTGGGGACTGTGTGCCCTAGGAGCAGAGACCGAGTCCTTAATGACCAGGGCTCTCCCATGATCTGCTGCAGAGCCAAACCTCTGCACGGAGTGAGCTGAAATACCCTTGAGCATTCCTGCCCTCTGCTACTGCAGACAAAGTGCAGAGGCCTCATGGCTCATGAGTTCTGCCCTTAACTGCACTGCTATGAGCTCTTTTATTTCCCCCTTGGTTTTTCCAGACAAAGTTTCTCTGTGTAACAACCATGGCTGTCCTGGAACTCATTCTGTAGACCAGCCTGGCCTCGAACTCACAGAGATCCCCCTGCCTCTGCCTTCCGAGGGCTGGGATTAAAGGTGTGCACTTAGTGCCAAAAACTGGCAGGCAGGCTACGAGTTCCATGAAAACACACCTAAAAATGTTAAGGTAGCTACTTAAGCATGCATTAGTGTGGGACAAAACTACTGTAGAAGCAGAAAAATTCATTTAAAGATAGAAAAAAAACCATGAAATATTGATAGTAATAGAAGGTCATGTTTTCATACTGATAAACTAAATATGCTAAGGAGAAAATGATTTTAAGAATCATTGAATGCCTGAGAAGAATCTGGTCAAAGGAGAAAAGCTAGGAAATGGTTTGTACTTAAGGATAAAGACTTCCATATTTGATGTTGTTATGGGCCTGAATGATTCTGACTCAAAACTCGTATGTTATGGTTCTAACCCCAACATCTCAGAATGTGTCTATGTTTGAGGATAAGATGCTTAAAGAGCTATTTAATTAAGATGAGGTCGTATGGCCAGGCCTTTTTCCATTATGGATGGTGTCTTTCTATTTGGAGGAGACAGGACACAGACATATCCGGAGGGCCACCAGAAGAGAGGCCACAGCAGAAATCAAATCTGGAGATGCCCTGTCTTCAGGCTTCCGGCCCGAGACACGGTTCATTTCTGAGGAGTAAGACCCTCAGCCCCAGTGCTCAGTGGTTAGCAGTGGAGAACTTCCCTTTCAGAGCTCCTGAGTTTGGGTTTCAGAAAGCATATCAGGCAGCTCACAACTACTGTAACTCCAGAGTCAGAGAAGTCAATGCCCTCTTCCTCCTCTGCAGACCACTAGAGGGTTGAGACATTGCACACGGTATACTGAAATACCGCAACAGCTCCCGTCCTCTAGACTCCAAGCCAAGAGGAATACCCAGCGTCAATCCTAGGCACAGGCACACACACACACACACAGACCCACACACAGGCACACACACACACACGCATGCATACACATACACACAGCTAAATATAAATCTTTAACAAAAAGCTTCCAATCTGTGGCACATCCCTGTGGCGTCCTGAGCTGCCTACTGTATATGCTCTGACTTCCAAGGCCTGTTCGATCTGGATTGATCCAGGTAACTTGGAAATAGGAGAAATGGAGACTGGCCTTTTGCAGGAGTAGAGTTATTGTTTATTCAGACCAATTGAGGAAAATCCATCTCTCTGTGGGGGTGGAGATAGCTGCCTGGGTGCACAGTGTTTGGGGCTTTATAGGGCAGAAGAGGGAACGCTGGTGGCAGGGGTGGGAGTCCTTATGGTTCCTGGGTCAGAGGAGTTCAGCAGATGCTCCCATTGCTAGCGTGCCTTTCTTGTCGGGCAGGTGTTGTTCTGCTTGTGCTGAGTGGGGAGTTTATTTGCTCCTCTGAGGTTCCTAGTTTTAGGCCCTTTAGGGCTCATCATGGAGAATGCCAGGGGAAGCTGTGGGGGATTGTGGACCTCAGGTAGACTTAGCTGCAGAAGTGGGGTAACTGAAGTCTCGGTAGGGCTGAGGGTATCATTCAGTGCTAAAGCTTCTGCTGAGCATGCACAAGCCCTGGGTTCAATTTCCAGTAACACACACACATACACACACACACATACACATACACACACACATACATACACACATACACACACATACACACACATACACACACATACAGACATACACATACACACACACATACACACACATACAGACATACACACATATATGTAGCAGTCATGGGCGGCTGGGCTGCGTTCTCGGCACCTGGCCGCCCACATGGCTCTAGCTTATGCCCGAAATAATTACACAGAAACGGTATTCATTTAAACACTGCCTGGCCCGTTATCTGTAGCCTCTTATTGGCTAGCTCTTACATATCGATCTAACCCATTTCTAGTATCCCTGTAACACCACGAGGTGCGCTTACCAGGGAGGATCTTAACCTGTGTCTGGCTGGAGTGGGAGCATCATGGCGACTCTCTGACTCAGCTTCTTTCTCCCCCAATCCTGTTCTGTTTACTCCACCCACCTAAGGGTTGGCCTATCAAATGGGCCTAGGCAGTTTCTTTATTACTTAACCAATGAAAGCAACAGATAAGATACAAGACCCACCTCCATCATTTCCCCTTTTTCTGTTTAAACAAAAAAGAAAGGCTTTAATTTTAACATAGTAAAATTACATATAACAAAACAGTTATCAAGTAAGAATTACAGTTACAATATTTATATCTATTTTATCTCTTATCATAATTAAGGAAAACTATAACTATTATTAACCATTCTTCAACTCCATCAAAGACTCCAGAAGGAAATAATATTACTTAAGCAAACAAGAAATCCAAAACTCTAGAAATGACAGAGACATCTCGCTGCCTGGACAGTCATCCAAAGTTCCTCTGTACCGTTGGGGCATTCATCTTTGGCCTACAGGCCCATGGTATCCAGAGACATTTCCATAAAGCAGGAAATTTCAAAGGCAGTTCAGTCACTGTCTGTTGTGTCCTGCAGAATGTCTCGTAGACTCTTTCATGAATCAGGAACCCCGAAAGATCATTTCACCTTTAGGCAAGTTCAGCAGTCCTCTCTCTGCAGATTCTCTGTATCCAGTTTATGCATCAGTCCAGGCAAGAGCAGTTTCTTGCCCAAATGGCTATCAAACTCCGTAAGAATCCTCTTCGATGCCCATCTTCTTCTTGAAGTAGATTGGTGCTGCCAGGAGTAGACGTGTCTCATTGTCATGAAAAGCCCTAAGTTATTAAAACATTTAAATGCCATATTCTGCAGTCTTTGAAAGATATGAAGAATGCCTATCCTACTGAAATATATCTCTATATATCTAGAAAATCTAACTAACATGACTACAAGCTTGACTATTATCCATTAACAACCTATATTTCCTAATTATACATTACATTTTAAATGAACTACACAATCATAATACCTTAGTCAAGAACAGAAATACATATACATATAACAAAATTGACCTTAAATCTCTATCAATAAAGCAAAATTTATATTAATGCAAATTACTTATATCTATATCATATCCCCCTTTAAATGTAAAAGAACGTTTATAAACTATATTTGGGAACATGGGCGCAGTTTTTTCTCTCCAAACTGTTTTCTGCTGAATGGGGGCGCTGTTAATCATATCTTTCATGGGGTAACCTGTGTGCCAGGTTCATCTCAGTTGGCAGTTGAGTGAAGTAAATTTTTTGAAGATGTTCACAGCAACCTTTCAGGAGGGCGAGGTCTATCATACCAAATCGGAATAGATGCAATCCACAGGGTCACATCCTCTGTGAAAACAAAAGAAGACCCTCTCCAAAGCATCATATCCTTAGACTCAAATTTTGAAATCGTAATACCCTTATATCCATTCTGGTTTAGCTTGGCAGCCCATGTAATGAAATGTCTCTCTGTACTTAGCTCCTTCACAATCAAAAATTTTAAAGAAAACACAATAATATAAAGAATCCAGACTCTCTGTGAATTTTCCATTTTTACGTGGCTTATTTTTCTTTATTTCTTTTAATCTATAACTATTTGTAGTCTGTCTCTTTAAAGACTTTACCCTTTTTTTTTTAAACCATTAACTTTATTCTCTATATTCTTTTTATTTTCTCTCTCAAGCCTATGTACATTCATCCAACAGTGTGGTCTTTTATGTCTGAATCTGTTTTATTGTGAATCTGTAACATTTTTTTAATATCCAGGAGCATTTCTTAAAATGTTAAGCAGTTCTTAAAAACTTAAGTTGCACCATGTACAAGTAATACGGTACTGCCTGTGTCCTGCCCAGTCTAAACCTTAACTGCGCTGTTATCATAGTGATTACGGTAGTTCCTGCCTGAGGTCAGCACAGTTCAGCATGGAGCAGCCGCTCCTGCCTCAGAGCCTTTTGGTGCTCCTGAGCTGAGCACAGTTCCAGGCACATAGCAAGTCCACATTGGCGCCAAGGAAGCCTTAGAGCTTTATTTCAAATGCTCTATTTAAAAGCTCTGTCTCCCGCCGGAGCCAGACAGAGATCGCAATGGCAGCATAGCCCAGAAAGCAGGCATTTTAAAACAGCCAGTTTTTTCCTGCTGCCGAGTTAGGACAATTTCTTTGCGGCAAGCAACCCAGAAACAGCAAAAAGCTGTCTTAAATTCTCTCTTTATCCTTTTTAAGCCCTCTCAGGTTTTACGTGGAGTTCATTAGCACATTGGGTGCCACTCTGTAGTAAGTAGGGGCGGCGGGGTTGCGTCCCCTGCACCCGGCCGCCCACATGGCTAGCTTTGTACCCGAAATAATTACACAGAAACTGTATTCATTTAAACACTGCCTGGCCCGTTATCTGTAGCCTCTTATTGGCTAGCTCTTACATAT
>JABTXL010001975.1:1968514-2003566 GCA_025134845.1 Neodon shergylaensis | reverse complement strand
ACACATACACACACATACACACATACACATACAGACATACATACATACACACACATACACATATATACACACATACATACACACACATACACACATACAGACATACACACATACATACATACACACATACACACATACAGACATACACACATACATACACATACACACATACACATACAGACATACACACATACATACACACACACATACACATACAGACATACACACAGGTACACACACAGGCACACACAACACACACATACATACACAAACAACACACACATACACACTCATACATACACATGCATACACACTCCTACACACAGCACACATACATACACACATACACACACACCACACATACATACCACACACACAACCCTACACATACCATACACACACATACACACACCACACACACCACACACATACACACTATACATACATACCACACACACCATACACACACCACACATACACATCACACATACACCATACACACACACATACCACACACACACCATACACAATACACACACACCGCATATACACACCACATACACATACACACACAACACATATACACACTACATACACATACACACACAACACATATACACACACCACACACACATACACACATCACACACATACACCCCACACACATGCACACCACATACACACACACACACACACCACAGTGGGCTGAAGTGTATAGTGTGAGTGTGTAGTGAGAAAGTGTGTGCAAAGCCTTTTTTTTTTTTTATCCCAGAAAGGTCATATAACGTTCTCTGTTCCCTCCTCTTTCTCTCTCTTTTTGTTGGGTAAGTCCATGATTGATCTGTTTATAAGGTTAAATGCCTGAAAGAAACAAAAGCCATCTGGGATGGAACAAGGGTAAATATTCTAGTTTTCGCCTTGGGTGCCTTTCTCTTTCCAACTGTGTCTTCTTTACTCTGATGCGTTACTGCTTACCGTGATGTCCAAGCTGTCTGTCCTGGTTCTTAGCCTGTGACTGCTACAGGAAGTGGGGGACAGTGCTCGGTGCAGGGGACGGCTACTGACCTACAAAGGGACTTTCTAGCTCTGAATGCACCCTCCCTCCTCTGAGGTCCTCTGGGCTCGCTCCCATCTTGTGCGCTTGCCTTCCTGTCTCTGGTGGAAACACAGTGATGGGGCTTTGGAGATGGTAGGCCCTCCCATCCATTTCTCTTGAATGGCCTCCCTAGGAGGCCCAGAAAATAAAGTCTGATGCCTGTAAAATAAGACCCAGAAGGACTTAAGGATAGGCCCCAACGCCGAAGGGCCGATCTTAAGGGACCCTGTGCCTAGAAAAAGGCTGTAGCCTGTGTGTGCCATGACCAGCCTTCACAGGCCTGTAGAAGAAAAAGTCTTCATGTCATTGCTGGGAAACAGCACGTGGTTCAGTGGCAGCCTGCATCAAGTGTCATTTTTTTAAAGAACTATAGTCAGGCTGCCTTTGGGAAAAGAGACAACAGAGAGTTTCCGTCTACGCTGCAGGCAGAAAGTTTTATTAGCGAAGATCCCCTGTTGACAAAAGGCCTGTGTCGCGCCTGGTAAAGTATCGCCTCTGTGCCCTTTGCTGTCTAGCTGCCTGTGTTCAGACTCTTTTTTTTTCTTTTGGACTTAAAAACTAAATAGCGTCCGCAATGCGTGCCTGTCTCCGCCTTCATCTGACAGTTTGCATCCCGAGTTTCACTCTGACATTCAAGTGTCTTTTGTCTTGTGGAAGGCAACGGGGTGGCTGGGCGGAAGGGTTTGAAAAGAACCGCACGGAGAAAGGACACCGTAATGTCACACTGACAGCTGAGCAAATGTTCTTTTCCTAAGCCCTTTGGTAGAGCGGCGCTGCCTTTCAGAAGGCCTTGGGGAGCAAGATAAATGAGTCTGCGGGGAATTAGGAGCCCCTGGTGGACTTGGAGCATCATGAGAAATGTATTATGTTGGTGCATTCCCAGCAGGGTCGGGAAGGACTTTTGGTTCCTGGCTGGGGAAGGGCGTGAATCTCTGAAACACCAGTGGAGCGCCCTCACCTGGAAGGACAGGGGAAAGCACTAGCCCCAAGGGGACTCCTACATTGAAGGTCGCTGCAGGTTAGAGAAAGCTGCAGAATAAACAGCTACACTGCCACTGCCATCACGTTGACCAAGGAGCATAACAAATATTAACGGAGGGGGATATTTGGGGGTTGCTTTTTCCCCCTGGCCTGGCAGAAACGTCCAGGGGTGCCAAGCCCCTGCCAGTTGGGTTTGTATAACTCATGCTTGTTTCACGCCCACATTTTCTGCAGAAATTTCACTCTTTGGAGTCTGAAAGTTGTATCTGGGGCCAGCCCTTCCTGAGACTACCCGTAGCTGTGGGCTTGTCTGAGCGAATGTGTCTGCTGGAGAGGCCCTCCTGGAGTCCTGCAATGCAGCAAGTCCAGACAGCTGTGTGGGATGAAGGACTCCATGCAGAGTCCAAAGATTGAGAACACGAAAGATGTAAGCATCCCCACTGAAATGTTACGCTGTTTATAAGCAAGATTTCCTTTGAAATGAGTGAGGGACCAGACTCAGCATGGGGGTGTGGTGCATTTTGGCTCCTGGTCCCGAAATACCTAGTATGCAGGCATAGAAACTTACCCAGTGTGCGTCTTTGCGAGTTAAGGCCTCTAGGGTCTATATGCATTTATCCCCGAGCGCATTGTTCCTTGTCGTCATATCATACTATTGGCGGGTGGTGAAGTCGGATGGGAACAAAGGACAATGGCACATCTGTGTGAAGTGACATTTGCTGGAGCCCACAGGACTCTACAGTGAATGCACAGCTGACAGATCCATAAAGGCAGACCCACAAGTGGACAACTTATGGGGTACCCGTTTGCAGAGCTTCGGGAACACTTGTCATTTGGAAAAGTCGCCGTCAAATCTGTAAAAAACCTTGTGAAGCCATGATTCTTCCCTTCGACATGGGATTCATTCACAGAACACCTTAGCAGGGTAACCTCTGCATGGGCAGTGGTGTGACCTAGCTCCATTCCCCCACACTGTGAGGCCTTGACAAGAAACATTCACTCTTTGTTCTAACGGTCAATTTTCATAGAGTCAGTCCTGCAACATTACCTGCTAACAGCCCACATAGAAATTTCTATAGAAGACAGGCACTGAGCAGGAAGGCAGCATGCCCCCCCGCCCCGCCCTTTGCTAACAAACAATCTGGGTGTCCCCGAAGCTGGTTATCACCAAAGAGATTAGATGAGGAGAACCGGTAGATCCAAGATTCCAGGACATTTAGCAACTGTATCTAATGGTTTAAGATGCCTGGTATTTCCCCGTGGACGCTGGCTCTTTCCTGGCGGTGTCACCTGTTCCGGAGCACTGCTCCACCTGCCCTTTTGTGATTTGATATGCAAATTGTCATTGTCCTTACCTGTGGGATTTTCCAACTATGTCTATAAAAACCTAGAAACCCTGTGGAGCTCTCCCCTTACTCTCTTATTCTTCCCCTTATCCTTCTTCTCTGTGCCCCTTCACTTCACTATTGCCCCTGGCGTGAAAAATAAAAAAAGATACAGAGATAACATTATTGAGTTAAGGTTTTTACCCTCAGATCCTCGCCTGCCATAGACATCCAATTCTGAGCCTTGAGAGGGTACGGAGGCTGCTACTCAAGGCCCCCCAATACACACTGGAATTCATTGCTTTGTATGCTAACCTAAACCACTAATAGAAAAGACTATTGAGCTTTCTCACCTTGCTACCCATTTTTTCTTCTCTGTACCTGTCTCCAGATGAATATTAAATGTCTCCCTGAATTCCCTGTCCCAGATTCTCTGTCTTGTTAAACAGACACAGGCTGTCGTGTCTGCCTCCAGTTTAGTGAGCCTCTCTTCTATCAGGCCCTCCAGCTCCTCTGGCTCCATCTCCTAAGCAACTTCCCCTCTGCTCCTAGAAACAGCTCACTGGCCAAGCAGCACAGCTTATACAGGGGCTTCTGCCCCCCAGGCTTCTGTTCAGGGGCACTCGGCTGTATTCTTTGTCCACTCAAGGTCCTCCCATACCTTAGGGGACAGTTGCCCCACCAGCATTCCAGGCTGGTCCATAGCAGCAACATATCAAAGCATTAGCATGTCTGTCACCCATTTTCTCAGGGAGATGCCTCTGCTTATCTCCAGCTCATTTCTTAATTGGATTGTTAAGGTTTCCTGCTGTTGAGGTCTGAGGGATCTTGGGTATCTAGATAGGACTCCGTTGTCAGCTCGTTGTCGGGGTTTGTGACCACTGTCATCCTCTCATGGGCAATCCATTGAGCAAAGGCTTAAAAGATGTTCTTATTATAGTTTCAGTTTTTATGGAATCATGCCTTTAGCGTTGTCAATAAGAGCTCTTCACTAAATTATATACCCCAAGAATATGACCCTAGCTTCCTTCTAAGGGTTTTCGAGTTGTTTTTTTTTACATTTATACCCATGATCCATCAAATTTAGGGTCAAGCATAAGGTTGAAGTCAAAATTCCCTTTGAATAGCTGGCTACTCCAGAAACATCTGTCTAAATGTTATCCTTCCTCCACTTGTCCTTTTGTTAGAACTTAGCTGGGCATGTGACAGTCTTTGACCATATGTTTCTGTGGCACCCTGTGACCAAGACCTTCATGTTGGTAAATGTTATCATTTTTGCCATTTTATAGCCTGCCCCTTCCCATTTACATTTTAAGATATCCATCCTGCCCTCTTAACCCCAAACCTCCTGCAAAATCCTAATCCTCAGACAAAGACCAGGTCTCAAATCTACTGCTGAGGCCCAGTTTGAGGAACTTTCCACAGCTCTTCCACAACCTCCAGATCTGGGCCAGAATGTACCTGTGCGTCTACCTAGCTGTGTCCACATCAGACATACAACCAAGAGAAATGGCCGTTCACCCAGGTTTCATTGCAACAACACAAATAGTATGAAAAGTTAAGACAGTATAACCCTTCCCTAAATCTTATAAATCCTCCCCCAAGTCCTATAAATCTCCAATGGAAATTACCTGTAAGAACCCAGGAACACAAATTACAAAAAAAAATCATAAACTTCATCAAAGAATTCAAGGAGTTTAAAGAAGACATAAACAAATAACCCAATGAACTTCAAGAGAACAAACACATGCCTGAACGGTGCTGTCTTAGTAGGATTTCCATCGCTGCAACAAAGCACTATGGCGAAAAGCAAGTTGGGGAGGGAAGCGGTTATTTGGCTTACTCTTCCACATTGCCGTTCATCACTGAAGACAGGACAGGAACTCAAACAGGGCAGGAACCTGGAGGCAGCAACTGATGCAGAGACCATGGAGGGGAGCTGCTTACTGGCTTGCTTCTCATGACTTGCTCAGCCTGCTTTCTTATAGAAAAAACCCAGGACCACCAGCCCAGGGATGGCATCACCCACGATGGGCTGGGTCCTCTTCCATTGATCACTAATTGAGAAAGTGCTTTACAGCTGGATCTCATGGAGGCATTTCCTCAACTGAGGCTCCTTCCTCTCCGATGACTCTAGCTTGTGTCAAATTGACACACAAAACCAGCCAGTATAGATGCCCAAAGAGTTATAAAATTAGACTGAATGACTGAAAAAAAGCAAGTTAGGATTTGAAAACAGACTTGAATAAAGAGATGTAAATTTTAAGATAAGCTTTCCTGTATCAAGAAAAAAAATCTTGTTCTGAATTTGATGGAATTGTTTTAATCTTATAATTAATTGGGACTTAATTGTTACGATGACTATGTTGGGTGTTCCATTTGCTTTCCACTCCGAGTGTCTCCATTTGTTTTCTCTGGTTTTGTTCATTGCCATTTTGTACTTTACTGCAGATCTGGGCTGTGAGGGATTTAAGTTCAGACCTAATTTATTCCTTCTCCCTTCTCATTTCTTGTTATTTAAATTTTCGTTCTATGAATTGACTTTATGCAGTGCTGAGGGACATAAGGATATCTTCAGCGATTCTATACAGTGCATAGACCCCTGTAGGACGTCCCCTCCCGTTTTCCTTCCCTCCCCACTAATGTTATTCCCTTTTGTTTCCTGAGGCAATGTCACTTATATTTTCATGTCATGTATACATACATAATTTTATGCTGGTAAAAATATATGATCCAGATATGAGAGAAAAGGTGATAGACGTGACAACATGGTATGGACGTGATAACATGGAATAGGGAACACTCCTGCATTGCTGGTGGGAGTGCAAACTGGAACAGCCCCTTTGGATATTAGTGTGGCCATTTCTCAGAAAATTAGAAAACAACCTTCCTCAAGACCAAGCAATATTACTTTGGGGTATATACCTAAAGGTTGCTCAATCGTACCACAAGGACATACGCTCAACTATGTTCAAAGCAGCCTTGTTTGTCATAGCCAGAACCTGGAAACAACTTAAATGCCCCATTGACTGAAGAATGGATAAGGAAGATGTGGTTCATTTACACAACGGAGTACTACACAGTGGAAAAAAATAATGACACCTTGAGATTTGCAGGCAAATGGATGGATCTAGAAAACATCATATTGAGTGAGATAACCCAGACCTAGAAGGACAAATATCATATGCGCTCACTCATAAGTGGTTTTTAGACATAAAACAAAGAAAAAGCAGCCTTCAATTCACAATCCCAGAGAACCTAGACAACAATGAAGACCCTAAGAGAGACATACATGGATCTAATCTGCATGGGAAGTAGAAAAAGACAAGATCTCCTGAGTAAATTAGGAACACGGGGACCAGAGGACAGGATAGAAGGGGATGAGAGAGGAAGGGAGGGGAGCAGAGAACAATAATAAATAAATAAATAAATAAATATGAAAAAAATCTTACATTAAAGATCTGAGATTTTAAAAACCTGAACTTTCAGTTCTGTAATCTCCCTTTCCATCTGTGGTATATAGTGTTCTCGTTCTCATTAAGTTCTGCATATTGATATTTTTTCTCTGTAAAGCATCTCACGCACAGGGAGTATTGAAGCGTGTTCTTTGATTTCAAGCTACATGAACTTTTCCTTTAACTTTACTTCCATTGGTTTCTAATTTAATTATATGTGGTGGTGATTATTTTAAATCTTGAGAGCCTTATTTTATGGCTCAGAATATTGCCTGTTTTGGCAAAAATCTTTCTGGACCCTGAAAAGAAAGTGCAGTCCGCTGTTACTGGGTAGAATTCTGATGGACTGCACATGCTAGCTAGGGGATGGGGCTGTGTAGTCTTGTTTGATTTCTGCCGAGCCACGCTGTCAATGTAAAGGAAGAGTGGCATGTTCAAGGTCAATGAGGGTTTGACATCCTGTAATCCATAGGCATATTGCCATTCTTACCTGATGTTTTTGCCAGTGTTTGTCTGATGTAGTCCCAGGTCTTCTGTCTGGAAAATGCTTATTTGGAACAGCTCCTGGTAGATCGGGAGCTCCATCAACCCGCATTGGTCCTCATTGTCTTGTAAGGCATCATTAAAGTCAAAACTGTAGCATATTGGGCACGTACTGATGTGAAGTAGTTCCTTATCTTTGGAGTGAGCCTAACCAGTATTGAGCTATTAGTCACAATTTCTGTGCATTCATTGCTAAATTTCCTTTGCTCTCATTACAGTTTATGTGACATGAATATAGCCACTCTTTCTTCTCCTCAGTGTTTGCAAGGTTTTTCCTCTATATCTTCTTACTTTTAGCCAATCCCTGCCATTGAAGGGAATTTCATATAGACAGAATGCAGGGCATTTGAAACGACATTGTCTAATCCATGTTTTTCATGAGCCTATTTAGGCTTTTCACATTTAATGCAGTTGGTGATTGGTAGTGCTCCAATGTGCCATGTTATTTTTGCTTTCTGTTGATTTTCTCTTTTCGGTTCCTTCATTTCTTTTACTGCCTTCTGGTGGGTTCCACGCCATTTCTTAGAGTTCTTCTGTGCTGCTTTCCTGCCAGCAGCGGATACTCACAGAGCCCTTGCTCCTGCTGTTTCACTGCCTTGGGCGTGTGAAAACCTAACTTGGCTTAAGCCTCTTGCTGCTCACTCAAATCTGTGCCACGGTTGGTCTAAATATCCCTGTGTAATTTTGAGGATTGCATCAAAGAAGTGATATTTTAATTTCATTCCTCTCGTCTTCCGTTTTAGTGCTGAAGATTGAATCCAGGACCTTGTGTATACCAGAAAAGTGTTCTATCACTGAGATATCTATCTATCTATCTATCTATCTATCTATCTATCTATCTATCTATCTATCTTCTAGACTAATTTTGTTCAATTTTTAATTGACCCATACTTGAACGTATTTATGTGTTCATGGGTATATGAATTATGTAACGATGAAATTGAGATAATTTAGTACTCTCTGCCACCTCAAACATATATGGTTTCTCGGTGGTTAAACATTTAAACTCCTTTCTAGCTACTTCCATCTTTTTCTTCAACCACACAAGATCACTTGAAAACCGTAGAGAGGGACTGAAGCATTCGTTTCTCTTACCTTGCTGGTCCTTGGGTTCTTCTTGCATGGTCTCCTTTCAGGAGCATTCTTGTCACAGGCTGCCCTTTCTGTTTCCCTTCGTCTATGGATGCGATTCGGAATGGATACAGGAATCTGTTCCGCTGAGCTGCTGGTTTCTGATGTGAAAATCACATTTCACCTCTAGCGCCACTGTCATTTCTCTCCCAACTTTATAAATTCTTTTCCTACTCAGGGAGTTTAATTTGTGGCCATATATTTTAGCAGAGGCTCTCAGCTCCTAGGAGAGGACCTAGCACTCGAGCCTCCGGAGCAGTGGTTCTCAGCCTTCCTAATGATGAAACCCTTTAACACAGTTCCTCAGGCTGTGATGACCCCACCAGAAAGTTATTTTCATTGCTACTTCTAACATAGCTCTAATGTTGCTACTGTTATGAATCACAATGTAAATATCTGTGTTTTCTGATGGCCTTAGGTGGCTCCTGGAAATGGTCATTTGATTCCAAAGGGATCTTGACCCACAGGTCGAGAACTGCAGCTTTAGAATGACATTCTTTTGGTGGGGGGAAGGGTATGAATTTCACCTGTTATTCCTTTGAATACGTGTGCGTGTGTGCCTGTGTGTGTGCCTGTGTGTGTGTGTGCACGCGCACACATCTTCCCTCATTCTCCTTCTGGCCACATAAGCTGGAGCTTTGTAATGTGGGGTCCCAAGGATCTGTACTTAGCTCTCCGGTCTGTTTTTTTCCTCTGGTGAGTGACTTTCTCCTTTCTAGGTTTGTGAATCTTTCCTTCACATGTTCTCTTACGTTATGGCGCCCATCAGTTGGCCTGACTTTGTCTTTCCATCTTAAGTTCTGAACTTACCAGGTCCACCTTTTACGTGCTGTTGTTCCTTTGAAGCTATTTCCCCTGCCCCATTTGTTTCGAGTGTGTTTGTAATTGCCTGCTGGGGGCTCATTTGCCTCAGCATCTCCTATTTTCCCTTTCTAGCCACCCCGCTGGGGAGCCACAGACCTCTTTGCTTCGAAGCAGGGGGAAAAGTCCAGGCTCCCAGGCTCTTTATAGCTCTCCCCTGACTCCACAGGAAGAGAATTCAGCACAGTCCAGAGAGGTGGAAGTCCTGGCTTTCTCTGTGGCCAAAGAGGCAGACTGAAGATCTTAATAAAACTTCCCTGTAGTGTTTGCCTGTATCTCAGCAGTTACAGCTACCACTGCCTACCTCGACTTCCCCTTTCCTGCTCCTTTGGTTAGAGCAGGCTTTTCTTGGGGCCCCTTTTCTTTTGGGAATCTACAGCTTCCTAGAGGGATTCATGGAAGATGGGGGAGGGCAGCTCACGGCCATGCCACATTTTTTTTTTTTTTTTTTTTTTTTTTTTTTTTTTTTTTTTAGGATTCTCAGCTATGCTGCCATTCTTCTTTTCACCATTAGGATCTTCCGTTGTTTTTTATAATTCCCAAGAGTCTTGGCTGTGCTCAGAATGAAACAGGCAATAGGAAGAAATATATCTTCTTCATCTTGCTTCAGAACCAGAAGTCTGTCATACATTTTTTGAGAATCACATAATTATATTCTCTTTTCCAACAGACCCCTGTGTGCTGTGTAGTTGGATTTTCCCTTGTCAAAAACATTTCATGTTCCTGTCTATACTGGTTAGATTTTATTGTCAATGCGACATGAACTAGAGATACCTGGGGAAAGTGAACTTTAATTGAAGAATTGTCTCCATTGGGTTGGCCTGTGGGCATGTGGGGGGGCATTTTCTTCATTGATAATTGAAGTAAGAGGACCTAGCTCAATGGGGGATATACCTTTCCTAGGCCAGTAGTCCTAAGCTGTATCCTAAAAGACAGTTGGGGAAGCCACAGGCAAACAAAGCAAAAGGCTGCTTTCCTCCATGACTTCTGCTTAAGTCGCCTGTTTTGAGTTCCTGCTGCATGTCTGCACGATGGATTATAACCTGGGAGATAAAATAAACCCTTTCCTTTTCAAGTTAGCTAGGGCATGGTGATTGTCACAGTACAGAGCAGAGACGTACAGAAAAGAGAAGCGGAATAGAAACTGAGTGGAGCATTGTGCAGAAGACCAGACTGTTGTTTGGGGAAGATGCTGAAAACATTGGAACACTGGGCTGGAAAGTTCCCTGAGCACTCAGAACTCAGTGGGCTCTTCTGTGGGAACTTAGACAATAGGAGCGAAGAGAATGAAGCAGAAAATGGAGGCCTGGTTGGTGAAGTTTTCCGGGGAAGCAGAGCTATGGCAGGAGCTGGTGAGATGGCTCATTGGTAGGAGCCCTTGTTGCTCTTTGGTTCACAGAACCCACGTGACAGCTAACAACTATCTCTGGAACTCTAATTCCAGGAGCTCCTATGCTCTTGTCTGGTCTTCTTGAACCTACATGCATGTGCTGTACAGACAGACATGCAGGTAAAACACCCATGCACACACACAAAAAAATCAAAGTAAAGAAATAATTAAAAATTTAATTTGGAAGTGAACTTTACTCGGACAAAGGATGAGGTTAGCTGGGCCTGAGAAGAGCTGCGCTTCTTGAGAGATTGGCATCATTGAGGTGGAAATCTTCTAGGCTAGGAAGTGTTGCCTCAGGGTCAGCCGTGGTGCATAGGGGACCAAGGCAACAGATCCAGCTGGCAGCAAAAGTTGGCAAATAAGTATGAGAACTAACTTCATGGGTTTGAAGCCATGAAGGGGTTATGGAGGGCAGCTGAGGCTTGGTACCCTATGACATGGCTGAAGTCTCTACAGGGAGGATGGGGAGACCATTAGCGACGGTACAGCTCAGGTACAGTGGATTCCCTGAGAGTTTGCAGGGCATGGAACAAGTACTAAGGACAGTGGCTGATGTGGAGTACAGTCTGGCTGTTTGTGGCTGTGGAAGGCAGAGCTGGAGAGGGGCTGATCAAGCCCTTTAGAGCCCTGAAAATCACGCGTGGATTCCAGATGTCAGACACTGAGCTGCAGAGTTGGGATTTACACTACTGAGATTGCATTTTATTAAGTAGTTATTTTTATATCCATATTCTTCCCTTTTAAAGAAAGAATGTATGTAACTTGTTTTTCATTTGAACAGGAATCCATAGTTATGACACTTGGTATTTGAAAGAAATCTTAAACTTTCAAAGTATTGACAGTTTTATCAATTGCGGAACTTCTATAAAGCTGGATTGTGCTTTAAATTGTGCTATTAATGATATCCTTAGATCTTAGGGACAAACAAGAAAGGAAAGGTTATGGTTTAACAGCGATGTGTTCGTGTGTCAAGTTGACAAGATAGGGCTTTTCCTAGTTGGTTTGACACAAACTAAGGACACCTGGGGCAAAGGAACCTCGATTAAAGAATTACTTTTATCACACTGTCTTATGAGCATGTCTATGGGACATTTTCTTGGTCCCTAATCAATAAAGGAGGATTCAGACCTCTGCTGGAGGGACATCCTTGGACAAGGAGGCCTGAGCTGTATAAAAAGGTAACTGAGAAAGTTACGGGGAGCAAGCAAGTAAACAGTATTCCTCCATTTTTGGTTTCTTTTGTTGAACTCTGACTTGAATTCCTGCTTCAGCTTCCCTGGGTGATGAAGGGTAATTTGTGAGATGAAGGGTAATTTCTCCCTGAGTTGTCTTTGGTCATGGTGTTCATCACAGCAACAGAAAGAAGATTAAAACACCATGCAGGCATCCTCTGGCTGTGTGCACACTCTGACCCTGTCGCGTGGTATTGATCAGATGCGGCATGGGCAGTGACTGGCATTGGTTGAGGGCTCACTGCACAATCACCCCCTATTCTAAGGATTTACCAATGTGAAGTCACGAATTCCTCATGATGACCTTCCTAGTTAGTCACATCCCTACTCAAATCCCATACATATGTCATCGAAACACAGATGGAAGCCAGGTTCTCTGTTACCTTCTTTAGACAAGAGATGGTCTTAACTCACCATCCTACCTTTCAACTCCCCCTTGCCTTAAGTGAGAGAGACTTTGTTGATAGGCTCATGACTTCCTTTGGAGGTGTATAGAAGGATGATTGCAACTGGACACAGCTGAAGAAGGCATCCGGAGATTATTTTGGAGAGAAAAGAACGGTGAGAATTAAGCCCAGATCCTCACACAAGTGTCAAAGAGCCAAACAGTGGCACTGTGTAAAATATGTGCCAAGTAGAAGAAATCTGGAGCACACGTGGATGACTGAAACAAACATAACCCAGTGCCCCAGACTCATGGACACAGCAAAGCCTGCTCCGGATCAGGCCCAGGGAAGTGGCAAAACCTGCCAGTCGTTTGTGGGTGTTGGCAATGTGTATAGAAAATGTAGATCTCAGCTTGCTTCTCTGGGTTGCTTACAGCCTGAGACTGCTCCCTTATAAAGACCTGCACCTGAGCTTGGGTAAACCTACCTCCTTGTTTAGCTGTACACTGTAATCCTGCCTCCTCGTTCAGCTGTATACAAAAGCCTGCCTCATTGATTTCGATGTATAAGAAAAACAGGGAGTCTCCAGAGAGCTGCTGCTGTGTGTCTGGCACAGCCCCCGGCCCGTCTCATTTGTAAGAGTCTCTGTGTGGTGATCCTTTCTTCATTCCCTATTGCCCCAGCTGGGGCACTTCCAACTGTGCAGATCATAGCAAGAGGCACCCAAACAGTGTCCCTTGGCGACACAGAGCTCACATCGGTCAGATGAGGGAACACCCCCGTGAGAAGCCCAAAAATAGAGGAGCGTGACTCTATGCAATGGGTGTGAAGCAGAGGACACGAAATCTAGAGAGACAGTATACAAACTTTGAAGATTTTTAAGGAACTGCAGGGATAGGGTAAATATATGACATCATCAGTTCTTAGACTACAAGCAGGAGACTGCTACCAAGATTAGCTGAATTTCACCTCCTTGTCCGGCTGCATGCAATAAACCTGTATCCACATTCAGCTGCAGACAGTAAACCTGCCTTCTATGTTCATATGTATAAAATCAACACCCTGAGTTTCTGGGACCGCTGCTGGTGGAGCCGAGTCGGTGGCTCACCTAATCACGGCTTTTACATATGTGTGTCTGTATGTCTGTCACCTGCTCATTCCCTCACTACCCGAGTCAGGTTTCTAGGACCTAGTCACATGAGTTATAGCAGAAATATTTACAACCTGAATGGAAGATCAATTTCCATTTAATTTCTTAATAAGATTCTGGGTTCATTCTTTTGCAATAGTGTGGCACATCTCTTCGTTCTCACCAGAGGCTTTGTCTCTCTGTTTTCCAGGCTGGGCTTCCCGATGATGCTCGTGTCCTGCACCATAGGGATGTGCTATCTCCTGATCGCCCATGTTGTGGTAGGATGGAATTAATAGCTAGCCATTGTCTGAAGACCAAGGGAAACCCGACCATCCCCAACATCAGCAGGGAGACTTCCCCATAAGACCTCTGCAGAAGACAAGAGGCTTGCCACGCCACACGTGGGAACTGAGCTCGATCCATAACTGTGCCGTCCAGGGAGATGATGGGAAACCACAGTGTCCTTTCCCTGCAGACCAAACATGAGAAATACAAGTTAACTCACCAAGATTCCCTACAGAGAAATGTGTATATTTCAAAACCATTTCTTGCAATTCTATATGAGATGGCACAAGCCTACCCAGGTTGCTGTGCCTTTCCACTGTCAATTCTCCAAAGGATAAACACAGGTTTCCTGTACATACCCCCCATTTTAAGATAGCCACCATTCAGTTTGTATTACACCCGTGAATATGTCTCTTTCTGGGAAGACATGCACCACTGTTAAGATAACATCTTGTGTATTTAAAAAATAAAGAATTCTTTGACAGAAGCTTTTGCGATTTATTTGCCATAGTAGTTTAGTTGACACCGAACGGCATTTTGTCCGTTCCCATTTTTTTTCCCTCTGGAGTTTGAAAATTAGTGCTTAGAAGTCTAGCGATTTGATTTGCAGAAGACTAGAAACGTCTTTCAAGTAGCTGTTTTGTATTAACGGCCTAGAACAGTCATTTTCCATGGTGAGAACGTACACACTATTTCCATCCGTTTCATTAAAGCTTGATTGATATGCTCACCCCTCTTCTCCAGCTGTTCAGCAATGTTTTAAGGTGTGGATCTTCTGTGCACCCACTCCATGTCAGACGGAAATATTAGATAGTGAGGAACCAGAGAAAGCCTGGGCCTTGGCTGAGGTCTGCCTGCTTGTTTTCTGGTGCCCTGGCTGAGCCCCGGAGACACTCCCTCGGGTCTCAGCTGTCTGTGTCTAACCGTGAGACGTGAAGGTGTCCACCGAGGACTCTACACAGAAGAGCATCTAATTTAAAAAGGATTAAGGAGCTTAGGGTGCTTAGAAACACAATGTAGACCTTTCTAGTTCTATTTTCTATTGCTGACACTCTCAGGGAGGATGTGGCTTTTCTAGAAATTATCTCATGTATTCCTCAAGCGGCAACCTCCGTCCCTCCGGAAATGGTGCCCCTGCGTGCGGGAATACCTCCGTTCTGCGCCTGATTCCACTGGAGTCAGGGATTATCTTTGAGCATCTTTGAAGCAGTGGTAGATAGTATGCACCACATTTTTTATTTTAAACTCTGCCCTCAGCAGTCCACACATTTGCCTGTCTGCGCCTGATCTCGGGTACCGGATGAGTCCACAGGGAAAAGTATCTCCTGATTGGTTCATCTCTCTTCCCTGGGCTTGCCAGAGTGGCCTTGATGTTCTTGCCCTTTGTGCTGCCTCCTGCTCCCTTCTGCACCGCCCCCAATCAGTGCCTCTTCCTCATCAATGCTCAAGTCATACTCTTATCTGCTCCTCAGTTCTTCCTATCTTCTTCTAGGCCACGTGGCTGATTCTCCTCCATTCTATCCTCAGACCCCTTCGGGTTTTCCCAACATTTAAATTCAATTTCTTTGGCTCCCACAGCCTTCTCTCTACTTCATTTCTAACTTCCAACCCCAGCTGGACCGTTAGTAACTGTGCTATTTCTTCCTCTCAAGCATTTCTCTGATGTCTCTTGTACTTCTGGCCACTTGGTTCAGGTTCTTTGCTGCTGTGGCTTGTTTACAATGTGACTTTTTTCTCTCTCTCTCTCTTGGGATTCATGTGTGAGAAGCTTGGCCCCCAGTGGGGTGGCTATAGTAGATGGTAGAACCTCTAAGAAGCAGAGCCTGGTGATGGGGGAAATGCCTCCAGGAGGGATGCACATAGATCTCGTGGGGCGTCTTTTAGTTCCTGCAGAGTAGATTGTTATACAAAAGCAAGGCTGTTCCCTCCCGGCTCTTGAACTTCCTGTTTCATTAACGTTATATCTCTGTTTGCATGGACTCCTACCGTGATCTTATCCGTTTTGCTAGGCTGGTCAGAGGAGACCTAGTGGATTCCATAAGGGAAGAAAATGGCCAATGTCTGCACCGGGAGTCACAGGAAGCTGTGTGGTGAGACTGGAGAGTTCTCACCATGACCAAGATATTCCTGGCCTCAACCACTTGGAATCCCACTATGCTCACAGAGCACAGAGAACTGCACCCCTACAGCATCAGGACTCCCCAAAGCACGTCTGTGCTCAGGATTCACCCCTACTGCCTCAGCACTTCCCAGAGCACTTCTCTGCTCAGTGAGTGCATAATGGTACCCTTTCCAAACTGTGCCTATATTAACATCAGGACAAGGAGAGTTCTGGGTTCTCTGTGAGAGATTTCCACACAATCAGAGTTTTTAAAGCATTCTTCCTGTGTCAAGAATTAACCAACAAACCGTCCGGAGAGATGGCTCAGCGGTTAAGAGCACTGTTCGTGGCCCGATCGCCCTTCCTGCCAGAGGACCGGAGTTCGATTCCTGCTGAACGCACGGTGGCTCGCAGCCATCCGTCCTGAGCTCTGGCGCCCTCTTGTGGCCTATGGGGGAAAATTAAGCAACAATTCCTACTCTTGTGAAGAGAACAGTCTCATCAGCACACAGTATCCTAATTCCAGCTGCATACAGTGATGTAAGCATTTAGGCCATTCACAGCTCATATTTCCTCCTCTATGGCATTATTTAATTTCACCGCCTGACCCCCCCCTCCCCAAGCAGAGTGGTGGGGTCCTGTAGTGTTTTGATGTTCACAATTATTTATGTGTAAAGCAGACTTGATGCAGGGTATGTTGGTGTTATGCAAGAGACTCGGGGGGGATCTGTGCCTCTTCGTTCCTTCATCCCTAGTGTCATCCCACCCTACCTCCAATCATATTCCACCGAGAACAACAGGGAAACACTCAGGAACAAAAGAAATCTCATTGCCAACTTTGTACCCCGGCCCACACCAGTGTCTCAGTGCTCGGTCTTCTCTGGTCAATGAGATCCCCACTCTGACCTTATTCGAAGCTGTGTTTCAAGTGCACCCAGATTTGCTATGTGCTCTCAGGTGCTCCTGATGTTAGGATGGTCAGGATGTCACACGCCAGGCAATCTAGGGACAGGGTCCCAGTGGGTGTGTTCGTGGCCAGTCTCTAAGCTGGAGAAAGGACTTCTGAGCTAGGCGAGGAGGGGGAGCACTCATAGTCAGCAGGGATTTCAGCGGATCTCCTTGCTGTCTCTTCCAGCGTAGCAGCTGGTGCAGATAGAATCGTGCTCACTCTGAGGGTGAGGGAACCAATGTGAGCTGTCTTTTCTGGCTCCGTTAGGCCAGGAAGCACCATGCCCATGGTGTTTCCTTCTGTCAGTAGAGGGTGCGGAGGTCCCAGGGCTCTTGCATTCTGGGTCTCATCCCATTCTCATTTCTAGTCCAGATTCTCTTCCTCCGTCTACTTTTCAGAGTTTTCCGTTTAACATTTTCAGTGTTTTTAAGACCCCGAACCACACAGAGTGTGAAGGCATGGGGAGAGAGTAGACTGCTACATCTAATTATATATCACAAAATAATTCATATGGTCAAATGGAATACTCTTAAAAGACAATTTTTAAACACAGCCAAATTACATTTAAAACAATCCTAGTTCTACTTCCTTAATTTCAAATGGAAAAGAGGCCATTTTAGGTAAAGAGACAAGATCTAGAAACAGGTTAAAAGGAACTTCTTTATTAATTCCCATTGGGATTGCTGCTAGAAGAATAGACCTCCAGGTGTTCCCTATAAGGAGAACACAGTTCTCTGCTCCTCCTCACTTGCTGAAGGCTTGTTTTGCTCGTTGGATGGCCATTGTCATTCTGATATTGGATCCTCAGTAAATCTGGGTCACAGAACCATTAGCAGAATGTGCCAAGATGGGTTGTTATAAATCAGTGCCAGTATCCAGGAGCTTCCTACCTCTGCACAGAGTGCTCAGGCTGAGATAAAGAAATCTGCTGAACAAGAGATGCAAAAGAGAATCCCAGGCATTGAAGACATGATAGAAGAAATGAACACATTGGCCAAAGAAAATGTTCATTCTAAAAATACTCCTGCCACAAAATATCTAGGAAATCTGGGATGCCGTGAAAAGACCAAATCTAAAAGTAATAGGAATGGAGGAAAGAGAAGAAGCACAGGTCAAAGATTTGGAAAAGTATTTTCAACAAAATCATAAAAGAGAAGATCCCCAATTGAAAAAAAAAGGAAGAGCCATCAAGATACAAGAAGCATACAGAACACCAAATAGAACTAGAAAAAAAATTCCCCAATACACATAATAATCAAATCACTAATGTACAGAACAAAGAAAGAATATTAAAGTTGGAAAAGAAAAAGACTACGTAACATATAAAGGCAGATCCATTAGAACAATACCACACTTATCAATGGAGACTCTAGTCAGGAGGGTCAAGAGAGATGTTCTCCAAACCATAGATGACAGCCTAGGTTATTATACCCAGCAAAATTTTCAATCACAATAGATGGAAAAAGAAAACATTACATGATAAAGCCAAGTTTAAGCAATATCTATCTAAAAATCCATCTCTAAAAAACGTGTGAGAACAGGTTAGCCACATCCAAGAAAACAAAAAGAATAGTTGCACATCTGTAAATCAAAAGGAGGGGTGCCCATACCATTACAACAAAATAAGAGGAGCCAATTAACCCTGTCCATTTATAGCTCTCAATTAATAGTCACAATTCCCAGTAAAAGGACACAGACTAACAGACTGGATTAAAAAACAGAATCCATCTTTCTGTTGCATCCAAGGAACACACCTTACTATCAAGGATAAACATCACCTCGGGTTGAAAGAATGGGAAAAGATACTCCAAGCAAATGGACCCACGAAGCAAGCAGGTGTAGCCATTTTAGTATTTGAAATGTTCTACTTCAAACTAAAACAAAGCAGAGGAGATAGAGTAGGACACTACATGCTCATCAAGGGAAAAATGTATCGGTAGGATAGTGCAATTATAAACAGTTAGGCACCAAACATAAGGGTAACCAAGCTCATAAAAGAAACACTATTACAGCTGAAATCACATATTTATCCTCACACAGTGGTAATTGGTGACTTAAATACCCCACTTTCAAGTTAGACAGGTCACCCAAACAGAAACACCAGTGTTACAAATGTCACAAATCAACAAGACCTAACAAATACCGATGGAACATTCCATCCAAAGACTAATGCATACTCTTTGTTACCAAAAGCTCAAGGAACTTTATCCAAAGTTAACCACATATTAGGACAAAAACTAGGTCTCAACAGCTACAAGAAAATCAAAATAATGCCGCATCCTGTCTGATCACCATGGATTGAAACTGGATACCAACAAGAGAAGCAATAGAAAGAACACAGACTCATGGAAACCGAACAGCTCACTGCTAAATGAAAATGGGTCAAGACAGGAGGAATTTAAAAGCTACTTAGAACTGAATGAAACTGAAAAAATGACATAGCAAGATGTGGGGCATATTGCCGAAGACAATACCTTCATAACTCATTGACCATACAGAAGCTGAGCTGGTGCCTACCTAGAGCCCCTCTCCCCCGCCACTGACTTGTGTTCATGGTACTAGAAGGTGCTCTGAACACTAACAAGGGGAAGGGTAAACACCAACCCAGCTCCAAACCCTGCCATCTAAAACAGAGATCTGTCTGCATGGCATGCTGGAGCAATAGTGGCACAAACAACATGGAAGTAACTGTTTGCTCTCTGGTTGGATTTGAAACTCACTCCAAGAGATAGAACTCATATCTGACACTGCTTAGGTGGCTAAGAACCTGGTGCTCGATATGCCATGGGCCTGTGGGAAACCAAATGCTATTGTTCTGCTAAAGGAGCATAGATCTAAAATGATTAGCAATGACATTCTGCTATACCCTTGCTCAACCATCATCAGAGAAACTTCCTCTTGTAGTAGATAGGAAACCCATCAGGGAAATCTCAACACTACCCATATAACTACAGGCAACCAAGGAATGCTGAGGGCCAGAGAAATAGTCTTCCCAGGGAAGAGCACATAAATTAGTTACCCAATACCAAATTGTTAGTTCTGTATATGCATACATACATGCATTCATTCATATCCAAGTGCATGAGCACACACACACAGACATATATGCATCATTACACAGGCTGAGCAGGCTGTATTGATATATTTAGACAGATTATATCATTATATAATTTATTTTTAAAATTTGTTTAAATAATTTCATCTGTTTAATTTATATATTATTCATATAACTCGAGAGAGGGAGTAGATGGTAGTTAGTGGTTGGAGAGAGGAAAGGGAAGGGGGAACTGATGCAATTAAATCTCAAAAAAATAAAAATTTAACAACAAAAAAAGAACAATTAGGACATAAAAGGAATTAGCTAATTTAACTCTTATTAGGAAAAGGAAAAAAAGTCATTTCGGAATTCAAGGGAACACATATATAAAGTTAAACTGCATTGTAATAAATTTAGAACATGAATAAATACAGAACCATTTACATTGTATTAGTCTTTGTAAGCAATATAGAGATAATTTATGTAGCCAGACTTGTGGGTCTTGGGCAAAGGCACTGCAATTTTGTATAGTGGGCATAGAGTACCTATGTATAGCATATAGTGTCTTAGGGTGCCCTGGGATGCTCAGGATGCTGAGGGGTGACTGTACTTTAAATATCAACGCCGTTTTTGTACCTTAGAATGAATCCGTCACCTTATTAAAAGACCTTCCGTGTATGCTACCCAGGTTGAGGGTGGGACGCCCAGCCTTGATCACAGATTTTAACTTTTTCCCTTGGTCACTGTTTTTTCCCTAGGGAAGAAGGAAAGCAGAGATAACCTTCCTCCCAAGCTCCCAACTACACATCATGCCATGATTCTGCCACAGTGCACTCTGGGTAGCCAATGGATTTTGGGTATCCTTAGGGAGACTAGGTGATGGGTTCCTTACAGGAATGTGATCACTCCTCCCACAGTTGACCACACCTAAAAAGCCTTTCCCAAAAGGGATGCAGGCTTCTCTGCTGCTATAGTCCCCCCCCCCAACTCTATATATTTTAGGTCCCATCTCAGGCCACATAGAGCCTGACGTGGTAGGAAGCAGCTAGACAGTCAGGGCAGAATCTGAATCTTGTGCCCTGTTCCCAGCCTCTTCCCTGGGGTGGAAACTGTCAGCCATGCCACCTGGGGTGATGTTTTGCAAGGGGAAGCATTGAAACTCCTCAAGATGGTGATTTCTTGGCCCAGAGGGTCTCACGACACTCACTAACATGTCCTCTATGGCATGCACCCTAACATGAAGCGTAATTGTATAAGAGAGGACCCCAGTAGCTTTTGCTAGTCTCCAATCTCATACATTTTTGCCTCCTGTGGTAAATCAATGAGGAATTCATGTGGGAAACGGATTTAGTTGTTAGGAGGGAGCAGTTGCTAAGAGATCAGAGGAGACAGAGATGCACTCTGCCTGGAGGGACAGAGGCTGCAGGGTGTCTGAATCGGACAATTGTGCTGGGTAGAAGCTGCCGGGAACATGAGTGGACCTCCCTCCCTGTCTTATGGATTTATTAGTTTCTACACTATCTTAGCAGAAATGCAGCAACCCTGCAAGGTACCCGCCTGGCAGTGGATGGCCAGTGGCACTCAGACCTCAGGCAGACTGCGTAGTTCAAACCTGGGCACCCTTTGTCCCCTGGCAGACTCAGGTCAGGTTGCCTGAGATCACTCTAGAGAGTTAAGTTAGATCAGGAGATGAACGACACTGCCCTGGCTTCCGGAGGGGTATTGTCAGATACTCATCTGCAGGCCAGATCTGTTCCTGCTTCCTTTTCAGGAGCCGCCAGAAAGTTCTTGTCTTCGTAAAGTTTCTATTGTCGGGATGGAACACCATAACCAAAAGCAACTTGCGGAGGAGGAAGTTCCTCTTCACATTACTGCTCCTCATTGGAGCAAGTCAGGGCAGGAACTCAAGGCAGGAGCCTACAGGCAGGAATCGGAACAGAGGCTCTGAAGGAACACCGCTTGCAGGCTTGCTTCCCATGACTACTTCTGTTTCTTTTTATACCACTCAGTACCAGCCACCTGCCCAAGCGTGGCACTACCCACAGTTGAATGGATTCTCCCACACCAACCATTAATCAAAACAACGTAACAGTTTGGACCAAACATTCCTTTTTTTTTTTAATGATAAGTGGGCGGGAGGCACAATCTCTAGCTTCTTAAAGCTGGGAAGGGATATCATGGGGATACTAAGAAAGCTGGGGTGCAGGTAAAAGGTGGGCAGAGTCGAGCAGGCAGGCGATGGTAGGAGACCCGGGATAACTCTATCAGATGCATCTGGTTTATTGACCATTGGATAATTTTGCCTGAAAGAACCTGAAGGGTCAGTGTGCTGCAGTGCTAAGTCAACTTGACACAATCTAAAGTCATCTGAGAGGAGGGAAACTCGAGTAAGAAAATGCCTCCCTAAGATCCAGCTCTAGGAAAACCTGTAGGGCATTTTCTTAACTAGTGATTGACAGGGGAGGGCTCAGCCTGTTGTGGGTGGGGCCATCCCTGGGTTGATAGTCCTGGGTTCCATAAGAAAACAGGCTGAGCGAGCCATGAAGAGAAAGCCAGTGAGCAGCAGCATCCTCTGTGGCCTCTGCAGCAGCTTTGGGCTCTAGGTCCCTGCTCTGCTTGAGTTCCTGCTCTGACTTCCTTTGATGATGACTGTGATGTGGAAGAGTAGACTGAGAAGTTGCTTTGCTCATGGTGTTTCATCACAGCAATAGTAACCCTAATTAAGACAGGCAGGGAGCAATCATCGTTATGAGAAGGATCAGGAACAGTGGGAGAAGGAGGGGTAGAAGACAGAGCCCCAAGGGAGCCCGAAAGCACAGCCCCTGGAAGCTGTAGTTTGTGAGGCAGATCCTGGAAGGTTTTAGTCCTCTCTTCCATGTGTCCAGACGGTAGCATCATTTTTTTTTATTAAGGAAGAGATGAGTGTTCCTTCTTTCAGCTGTCAGCAAGCCAAGGGCTTGCTGGTTCTGCACGATCCCCAGAGCAGGAGAAGGGAGCTGGTTGTGCAGGAGCTGCAGGGCTCAAGTTGATTGACTCCTGGATGATGTCTGACAGCTGAGTGGATAGATATAAGACCAGAGACAGAAATGAAGTTAAAGAGCTTAGGGGATCTTTATCTCAGGTGTAGACTTGAAATTTCCATCCAGAGCCTGTTGACCTGTGACAGATGGACACGAGCCATGGCTCCCTACAGCTTGCATGGCGTTTGGAAGCCAACGAAAAGAGATAAAAGTTCTTTAGATATATCAGCAGGAGCGCTGTCTGTAATCGGCACTGAAATCCTCATTGCAGGGAAAGCAGTTACCAAATGTCTGCAAACAGTCCAAGCGGATTCATGCCTTTGAGCCATAGCAAAAATAAAGTCTGGAGATTAGCAACATAAACGTGACCATTAATCTGTAAGAAGACAGAAAGGGAACAACGGGGGAGAAGAGCTGGAGGGCCTGGAAGATAGTTGTGGGCTGGAAGCATGAACACTCTTTCCTCTGTTCTATCATTCACACATCACCCCCTGAAGAGGACCGGGTAGATACAGATGGGCACATCACTGCCTGAAGAGGACCGGGTAGATATAGATTGGTACATCACCACATTAAGATATTTGGATAGGTAGAGATTGGACAGAGTTGTTCTCAGCACAACACGATGTACTTTTAAGTCCATATTTGGAAAAGAAAACAACCAAAAGAAATTTAAAATTCTGGAGCCTGTGACTATGATCATTTTTTATAAAAAGCTTTAGCATTCACTGTTTATAACTGTCACCATGATGGGCTTAATAACTTCCCAGAATTCTATGGATTAGTATGTTCGACTTCGAAGTTTTAATATCATATAACCCATCTGCAAGTTTCATGACCTTCATTCACTTTCTCAGATCCATACAATTTGTGGAACCTCACTTTCCTGATCCTTTTATAGTGTAAATTTACAGGGTATCAGTTTCTTATATGACTCAGTTTCTCCAAATAGCTAAAGCTTAATAAAGTCAGCAAAGACACAAGTGGTCAGACTTAATTCTTAACTCAGTTTCTGTTAGCCTGAGTAAATCTTAGGAATTCATAAAACTTAATGACCAAACATATACTGTTAGTAAGACCTATTTTCCATAAATTAGAGTTAAGTCCAAGTTACCTATATAGTATGCTGTAACAAATTTATTTTTCTTAAATAAGGATTGAATCCAAGTTGTTGACTGAGATTTCTGTCACACACAGTCCCACAGCCGTTTAATCCCAAATAAACACACAGAGGCCTACATTAATTATAAACTGATTGGTCTAGTAGCTCAGCTTCTTATTAATACTTATAACTTATATTAGCCCATAGTACTTGCCTGTGTTAGCCACATGGCTTGGTACCTTTTTCAGTGAGGCAGTCACATCTTACTTGCTCTGTGTCTGGCTTCCTCTCTGTCTGGGTAATGACAATAGACTGAAACTTCCCTCTTCCCAGAGTTCTCATTGCCCTGCCTATACTTCCTGCCAGGCTACTGGCCAGTCAGCATTTTTTAAAAAATAATACAAGTGACAGGATAAAATACCATTGTCCCACAGTACTTCCTCCTCCCTATTTTTAAAAACAAGAACTCTGAATCTAATCTCCTTTGTTAGCTTTTCTCCTAACCATTATCCATAACAACTTGTAACCAACATTCTAAACAAAGGAAAATATCCATAGTCCATTTTTTGGGAATGTGGGCATAGTTTTCCAGGCTATTTCCTGCTGGTTGGGGGAGCTGATAATCTTATGGGGACCTAAAGAAAATTTAGAATTTTGATCAAGTGGTGACTGGAGTATCCTGTGAGGCTTGATCATCTCAGGTAGCAGTCTTGAATCTGTTCTGGATGTAGAACTCAGACATCTGAACTATCTGCTCCTATCAGAGATCTCTCAGGGGGTCTTCCTTGATCACACCTGATTTTCCTTAACCCAGAATGAATCCACAGCCTCTCATTTCCTGTGGAAACAAAATCAAAACCTCTTCTCCAAAGTAACATACTTTTTGACTTCAATTTTGAAGTCAAGGTATTCTCAAAATACCTATCTTGAATTAATTCAGCAGCATTTATAATCAAATGTCTTTTAGCAGCTATTGCTCCTTCCTCAGCATTCAAACAATTCAAAGAGAACATAACATACAGCATCCAGACCCTCTGTGTGTTTTCCATCTTTTATGTGGCTTTATTTTAAACTCTATTTCTTTTATTTTTATTTTTAATTTTTGGCTTTTTGAGACAGGTTCTCTGTGTATCTTTGGCTGTCCTGGGATTCACTCTATAGACCAGGTTCTCCTTGAACTCACAGAGATCCACCTGCCTCTGCCTCCCACATGTTGGGATTAAAGGTATATGCCACCACACCTTGAACTCACAGAGATCTGTCTGCCTCTGCCTCCCAAGTGTTGGAATTAAAAGTTGGGATTAAATATTCTCTTTTTTTCTTTTTCCTTTAAGGACTTTATCCTCTCCCCCCAAATCTACATATATTTTTAAACACACAGTAAACTGTTTAGAAGTTTTCTTCATCTTTGAATCTATCTTTCTGTATATCTTTCTTTTTCTGACCCCATGAGTCTTTAATTTGCTAAGCGATATATCTAGGATTAAATCCGTGCCTTTGATGGCTGGATCCTTAGCTTTTTTTTCTGAGAATCTAGCCTCATGTATATTGCCACAGCTCTATAGAGTTTCAAGGTCCCTGCCACCACCAATAAGCATGCAGTCAGCTTTTCATCAACACCATTTAAGTATTTTGTGTCAGGACCTCTTAAAAGAGCTGCAAGGTTTTGCAGCTAAAGCTGAGTCAGGAAGCCTTTCTTAAATGAGAGCGCTTGCCTGTAGCAAGCAGAGCTCACCTGAGAAAGTTCTGCTATCAAGAAGCCGTGCTTAACTCTATTCTTTTCTGTCTAGAATAACTTTCCAAGCTCTCTCAGGCTTTTAAGTGGATTTGGTTAGCCCCATGTTGGCATGCCATTCTGTTGATACAATGATACACAGTAGCAGATTAAGATTACCTATGCATAGCTTTTGTAAGTGTCAATCTTTTGTTACAAGTTTTAAGCTATTTTTTTTCTGTTCCAGATTTTACAGATATTTTTAACTACACTCAAAGAACCTGCAAATCCTGATATCAGAAAGTTTACACAAAGCATTACAAATCCCATAATAAAGTTCACACTCCAGCAAAAGTTTTAAAGATGTGAGGGGGGAGTAGTCAGAGAGTTGGACATCTGTCATTACACTTGGCCACTTAAAACCTCTGTTGGAAACAGTTGGACTCTTAGGTCTTCTCAGGCACATAGTGTCTTTTCCTGGGCTGTTGGGTTTTGCTCGGGTGGATATCCTGACTCAGGACAGACTCTTTGGAAGCAAACCTTTAAACAGATGAGTCAGCAGGGTTTTTCACCTGGACTGCTGTCCCACCAGCTAGCTCCCCAAATAACTACACAGAGACTTAATATCAGTTATACTTGCTGGGCTCATGACCTAGGCTTATTTCTAATTAGCTCTGATAACTTAAATTAACCTATTCCTATTCATCTATGTGCTGTTCCCAGGCTCATTTACCTCATCTATGTAGTTCTTATACAGCTTGCTTTGTCTTATGATGTACATGTGAGACTCCCTTAACTCCCATGACTCTGCCCTTCTTCCCAGCATGCATTCAGTTAACTCTCCCACCAAATCTCTTCCTGCCTAGCTATTGGTCAGTCAGCTCTTTTATTAAACCAATCAGAAAGTACCTTGGCAAAGACACATCTTCACAGTGTATGAAAAGATTTATTCCATAGCACAAGTGTCTAAGAGTGAGAAGGCCAAATCCCAGCTCCAGGGCAAGCATTTCAATAGCTTAGAACAGCATGTGAAAATATTTCATTATTATCCATACTCAAAATACATTTGAATCTCTGTAAGACTGAATCCAGTAATCAGAGGGATGGCCAAGAGTGTAGAGCAATGAAGGCTTAGAGATAAGAGGGGTTGTTTTCGAATGATCTGCTTGTGCAGTAGCAGAAATTGTCATTGCCACAATCTGTGAGAATTGGACATCAAGTATGCCTTTTTGCCAGTGAGACTGATTATCCAGTCTGTACTGAGACCCAAGCTATTTGCAGTAAGTCAGCCAGGCTTCAATGGTATCTGAGTTCACGTGGGGGAAGAGATTAAAGAAGGCAGGTGAGAGGAGCCACTGGTCTAATAAGAGCCTGTGGTTACTTCAGACTCCAGAAAGCTGAACAAGCTCTGTGAGTGAGTGGGAAAGGAGACACCCTAAACCAGCAAGCTGAGCAAGCAAGAGACAGAGCAAGCAGGAAGGAGAGCATCCTTAAAGGGTGGGAGGAAAGGATCTCCAAGAGCAGAGCAAGGAAAGGTAGAAGGACTTAGGAAGAAGAAGAAGAGGAAGAAGAAGAAGAATCCTGTCAGAAGAAGGGCTTCAAAACCACACACATTGGCTGGGCGCTGGTGGCACATGCCTTTAATCCCAGCACTCGGGAGGCAGAAGCAGGCAAATCTCTGTGAGTTTCAGACCAGTCTGGTTTACAAATTGAGTTCCAGGACACCCAGGCCTGTTGCATAGAGAAACCCTGTCTCAAAAAACCAATCTATATTGGGTGACATGATAAGGAAAAGTGCCAAACAACAGAGTCTCAAATTGAGGGCATCGCAAAGTAGGCTGAGTCTTGTTGGAGACAGATCCAGGATCTCGTGGTGAGGGGCTCCCTTGTCCATGGGGTGGGATATCCAAAAATACACTCTGAAGCTGCCAAGCATATTGGTATGACTTTTGTGGAAGGTTCCAGCAAGCCAGAGAGAAAGAGCAGGCACCTCCAAGAGGAAACTTACCCAAGTAAGCATAGAGAGGCAATTGAGTAGCATAGGGAGAGGGGAGAAATAAATGGCTAGAGAGGCAGACTCAAAAATTTGGAGTAGAACATGGTGGGTGGCTGGAGAGAACATAGGCAAGTGATCTCTAATGAGCAGGGCCAATTGGCAGTTAGATTCAATTAGAAAGGGCAGGACTGTCATCGGGGGAAGCAGTATTCCCTTCCCAGGTTTCAGCATCAGGTTTAATTGAGGGTGTGAGGAAACCACCAAATTAGACCGCTCTGTAGGAAGAAAAGGAAAATCTTATTTGAGACATCAAGGTGATCTCTAAGTCTAGAGGGAGGGGACAAAGGGAAACAAATGGAGGGAAGGTCTTGCCAGTGAGTGTGATGGGCAAGGTACTGAGGTGGAGCAGCCTGGAAGCTAGTGTGGGGCTTTGATCTTTTGGAGTCTTGCTCAAGTTAATATGGGACTAGATGCCCTTTCTGGGAGTAGCTGTCTGCCAGATGGGGAGATAAGGGAAGTGACAGCTCTTCCTGACAAACAGAAACCAACTTTGCAAGGTTTCTGAGGATTGCTGAGGAATGCTGGCTTTCAGTAGCCATCCTTCTGCTTACCTGGTCAGAGTTCAGCCTGAGTTGAGAGCCCAGACACCATCAGTGGCATTACCATCTTGAGGTTTTGTGAGAGCCAAATTTGGACCTAACATCTTTGATTGTTGGGAGCAGTGAGACCCCAGATCCTGAATTTCTTGTAATCCCCTGATCTGAGTGCCTACAGTTGCTCTGAGCACGAGACCTTCAGGAGTTCCTGATGTGGTAGGAGAGTGGTTTCTGGTGGGTTTGGCTGGGGCGTGGCTATCTCTATATAATTTGCCCCTGAACGCAATAAAGGGGGCATTCTTGGGGAATTCAAGGATGACCCGTGTCACTGTCTCTCTGTCTGTGTGTGTTTGTGTATTTTAACCTCCAGCCCTCCTGCTCGAAGCTCGGTAACTGGATGCCAGCACACAGAGCGCAGACACGGGGGCGCGGTGCATGGCATTTGATGATAACTTTCTTTCCAGTGTCATAGGCAGGAACATGGCCTGTGTGTCCTGGCTTGCTTCTGCACTGGGAAGATGGGCATAGGCAGGGGCCTGATCTGGTAAAGGAACTTCTTGGATTTTACTGATCCTGTGTGGTCAGTGACACTCACAGATGACCTTACTGTCAACAGGAACTCATAGCCATATACACAGAAGGGAAGAATTCAGGAAATGCTACTCCTACTGACCTACAACGATGTTTATGAAAGAAACAGTGGGTGCAGTAAACTGAGTAGTATATGTTACATGTATAAAAGCAGATTGTATGTAGTAAGGCCATTTATCAACAAAATTGCTTTTCAGGACAGAGAAATAAAAGATAATTCCAAGTTCATGTTCTTGTTATTCAGATTTTAAAGAGGAACATATAGCCAAACATTGCACCTGATTTGCTCAGTAAAGCTATTGAAATGGAAATCAACTGTACCACTCTGTGTTGTGACCTTCAAATGCAATGTCTAGGATGTGTGTTGACTCTCAGGGTCAGCTGGCTCCAAGTAAAACAGTTCTGCCTCAGCAAATATAAAGATATAAGGAAGATATGGGATCTATGCTTCACCTAAGCTTAAATAGAGATGAGAATTGAAGAACTTGTAAGTGCTGAATGTTACAGCTGAGAAGTTTGTTGGCTACTGTGCAATCATATCATTACTCTTCTGTGAATTCCTTACAGACTAGTGTAGTTTGGTGGACCAAGACCCCTGGAAAGGTCTCCATAAACCCCTGAAGCCCATCAAAAAGCAGTAAGCAGTTTGGAGAAAACTATGCCAAAATTCCCAAATATTGTTTTCAAATGTTTGTTTACATTTAAAGGGAGAATATTCTATAGAGATAAATACTATGCATTGCTGTGCATCTTGGTTTATTGATATAAATTTAAGATCAGTTTTGTTCTGTGTATATTTCTGCTCTTAATTAAGGTATTGTGTTTGTGCAGCTCATTTAAAAATTTAATGTATAATTAAGAAATATAGGTTAATAGATAGTCATCTATAATAGTCAAGTTGTAGTCATGTTAGTTAGGTTTTCTAGTTGTACAGAGATATATTTCAGATGGATAGTTATTCTTCAAACCTTTCAAAGGCTAATAGAATATGGCATTTAAAATGTTTTAGGAACGTAGGACTTTTCATGACAATGAGACTCATCTGCTCTTGAGAGAAACAATTAATAAATGGGACCTCCTGAAACTGAGAAGCTTCTGTAAAGCAAAGGGCATGGTCAACAGGACAAAACAGCAGCCTACAGAATGGAAAAAGATCTTTGCCAACTCCACATTGGACAGAGGGCTCATCTCCAAAATACACAAGAACCTGAAGAAATTGGTCATCAAAAGAAAAAATAACCCAATAAAAAAATGTGGTACAGACCTAAACAGAGAACTCTCAACAGAGGAATCTAAAATGGCTTAAAGACAAAGGAAATATTCAACATCCTTAGCCATCAGAAAAATGCAAATCAAAACCACTCTGAGATTCCATCTTACACCTGTAAGAGTGGCCAAGATCAAAAACACTGATGACAACTTATGCTGGAGAGGTTGTGGGCTAACGGGAACTTCTGCATTGCTGGTGGGAGTGCAAGCTGGTACAGTCCCTTTGGATGGCACTTCCTCAGAAAATTGGGAAACAATCTTCCTCAAGACCCAGTAATACCACTTTTTGTTATATACCTAAAGGTTGCTCAATCGTGGGACAAGGACATGTGCTCATCTATGTTCAAGGCAGCATTGTTTGTCATAGCCAGAACCTGGAAACAACCTAAATGCCCCTCGACTGAAGAATGTATAAGGAAAATGTGATACATTTACACAATGGAGTACTACACAGCAGAAAAACCAATGACATCTTGAAATTTGAGGGCAAATGGATGGATCTAGAAAACATCATATTGAGTGAGGTAACCCAGAAAGACAAGTAGCATATCTACTCACTCATAAGTGACTTCTAGAGTAAAGCAAAGAGAAAAACAGCCTACAATTCACAATCCCAGAGAACATAGACAACAATGAGGACCCTAAGAGAGACATGCATGAATACATGGATCTAAACTATATGGGACATAGAAAAAGAAAAGATCTCCTGAGTAAATTGGGAGCATAGGGACCATGGGAGAGGGTAAAAGGGAGAGAGAGAGAGAGGGAGGGAGGGAGAGAGGAAGAGAGAGAGGGGGGAGGAGGGAGTGGAGAAAATATCCAGCTTCCGACCAGTGGCCATATATTCCTCTGGCCTTCTGGGAAACCCTGCTTTCTAACAGCATGGGCTGCTTCATCAACAGACATTGATGTATACCATAGGTTCCTTTCCTATTTTCTAGTCTCAGATCACCCAGCACTGTGTATCTCAGGCTCATTGGTAAAAGCTGTTATGTCTTTTGCTTTCTGTCTGGTGCTAGATTCTGTTTGTTCAGCCTCTGCACTAGTACTTACATGCTGTGACCAGTGGTTTTAATTTTCTGGTGACTGAGGCTGTTGTAAAGTGTCTTTCAAAACCTTTATTACTTACTACTGTATATTATCTTTCCATGTTAATTTGCAAAAATTCTCTAAACTCTCTGAGTCCTATGTATGGTTTACCCCATAGTATAGTCTTGAAAGGCAACATATTTGAACAGAACACATGCACCCAATTTTAATAAGCTACAACTTATGAGTTTTTAAAAATATATATGGCTAGTTCTATTTATGCGTATCCCTTACAAAAGGTCATTTCTCACAATACGTTCTTAAAACTGTAGAGTTTTATCTCTTTTGTTTAGCTGTACAATGCACTCAGAATTGTGTTTTTCTTAATATATGATGTAAATGAGAACCCTTTTCATATTATTTGGTTAGTCTTTCATTGAAAATATGGTCTTTCTATTTTAGGATATTCTGGTTCATTCATAATTTACTCCCAAACCAATGTTGGCTTTCTAGGCAGTTCCAGTATGCTGGACTGCCAACTTTTTATCCTCATTTCTCCGGATTGTCTGCACAATTTGCCTTTTCATTTGCATAAGTAAATAGCACAAATAAATTTCAGATCAACTTTTTAACTTCTACAAACTGCCCACTGTGAATTTGATTGGAATGTTGATGAATCTGTAGAGAGACGTGGGAAGGCAAACTCATGGGTGCCTACAAACCTCCCACTTTCCTCAGGTTTCCTTTCATTCCTCTGAATGCTGGTTTGTAGGTTTATTTTGTCAGAGAAGTCTTGCATACATTTTATCATATTTATTCCTAACATTTTAATGTTCTTTGATGCAACTATAAATACTATACTTTTGTAGTTTTCTAATGAATTGTTGCTGATAATAGAATTGATCATTTTGTATCTTGTCCTTCCATCTAGCACAGGGCTAGATTTAAATTACAGTTCTGCTGATATCCGAACAGACAGATGGGCATGCTTTTTACATAAACATGCCATTTACAATTCATGGCATTTAAATTTCTTTCCAGCCCTATTCACCTCTCCCATTCTTGCAACACTGGGATCAGTTTTTTTCCTTTCCTTCCTGAACTATGGGAAAGTCAGCTAGACATCATCATAAACTGTGTACAGGATTCTTCTCTTATTATTGTCCACTAAACAGCATAGTCTAAAAACTTCCTAGTGTTCATGTTTTATCATGTGTTAGAGATGAACCAGAGATACCACAGTATGGTTATTTGCAGATACTTTATTTTCTTTCTTTGTTAAAAAAGAGGATTTATTTTACTTTTAATTTGTGAGTGTGTGTGTGTATGCACACACATGTATGTATTTGTGTATGTGCTTGTGAGTGCCAGTGGAGTCCAGAGGAGAATGCTTGATGCCTTAGAGTCTGAGTTACAGGTCACTATAACCAGCTTGACTTGGGTGCTGCTATCCAAATAGGTCCTCTGTAAGGACAGTATGTGTTCTTAACCACTGAGCCACCTCTTTGGCCTTGAGCATCCAAAGATTGTGGTGTCCATAGGTGGTCCTAGAATCCACTCTCTATGTCTATCTGGGGAAAGGCACACTTTGAGATCCTGAAGTTTATGGTGTAATACAAAAGACCAAATGGCAAACGTCTGCTGTCTGCTTAGAGATGACTGAAGGAACGTGAACCAGACTGGTGGTGGGCAGAAATGATGGGAATATGGGAAGCTGGTTCTAGCCCGAGGCTCACAAGATGCTAGGGTGGGAGCTGGATTGGGAGAGCAGCAGCAGTGGATGAGCTGCAGAGCCCTTCCTTTCCATTGAAGGAGGAATGTGATTTGACTGACATTTTCAAAGGAAAAAAAATCCATTAAAAAGAAAATAGAGGAAAAAAATTTAAATCCTAACCTCTGATTTTAACTGTATTTCCTGCCTTTTGGAAGTCTGAATGAACCAAAACCTTCTTAGGTATTTGGAAGCTATTTTAACCCAATTGGATCTATAGAGGAGAATGCAGCCTTTGAATGTCTTTTAGGAAACAAGGCACACTAATGGGTTCTTGGGTCACCAGGTCTCTACGGCAGAGTGCTTCTCCCGCTCGCTTTTTGCTTTCCGGTGCACAACTGTAATTATTCTTTGCCCGGTTCTCTGTGGTGGGCAGACAAAGAAGGCTGTATATGGTCATCTGAGAATACAAATGACAACCAAATCGAGTTCCTTCTGTGCGGCTGAACCTTCCTGTCAGGCGAAGTGCAACGTGACCACTTTTTTCACCTATTTTTTTTTTTCTGTTAATATGTATGAGAGATCTTGCTGACTTTCGAGTTCAGTAGCACGTCCGAATGGGGGTGGGGGATGCTTGTTTGCGCAGTGAACATTGGAGTTCAGGGAGGGAGAACGCCTGTTGGTACAGCGTATATCCGGGGTGGCCCAGAGCCTCTCCTTGATTCAGGCAGGGTGTGTGCTGTTGTGTCATAGATCAGTCTCAGTGCTCAAGGGGCACCAGCCTTAATGGAGAGAACAAGGGCCACACAAACTGTGTGACAAAGACAGACAATCCAGGCCTCCCCCACCAGGTCACACCCGTATGTGAGCTCTCCTCCCTCTTTGAGTCCTCTGTTGTAGTAGGAGCGGCTGGGCTGTGTCCCTGGCACCCTGCCGCCCACATGGCTAGCTTATGCCCGAAATAATTACACAGAAACTGTATTCATTTAAATACTGCTTTGTAATCACAATACCTTAGTCAAGAACAGAAATACATATACATATAACAAAATTGACCTTAAAATCCATACCAATGCAAATTATTCATATCTATATCATATCCCCCTTTAAATGTAAAAGAACAGTTATAAACATATTTGGGAACATGGGCGCAGTTTTTTCTCTCCAAACTGCTTCCTGCTGAATGGGGGCGTCGTTAATTAGGTCTTTCATGGTATAACCTGTGTGCTAGATTCATCTTAGTTGGCAGTTGAGCAAAGCAATTTTCTGAAGATGTTTACAGCAACTCTTCAGGAGGGCATGGTTGATCATACCAAATTGGAATAGAAGAAATCCATAGAGTCTCATCCTCTGTGAAAACAAAGGAAGGACTTTTCCAAAGCATCATAACCTTAGATCCAAATTCTGAAGTCAAGATACCTTTAGAACATATGTGCAGGTTCAGCTTAGCAGCCCATATAATGAAATGTCTCTCTGTATTTAGCTCCTTCATAGTCAAAAATTTTAAAGAAAACACAATAATACAAAGAATCCAGACTCTCTGTGAATTTTCCATTTTTACGTGGCTTATTTTTCTTTATTTTTTTTAATCTATAACTATCTGTACTCTGTCTCTTTAAAGACTTTACCCTTTTTTTTTAAAGGCATTAACTTTATTCTCTCTATATATTTTTTTCTCTCTCTCAAGCCTACTTCGAGAGGAAGATGGGCATCGAAGAGGATCCTTATGGAGTTTGATAGCCATTTGGGCAAGAAACTGCTCTTGCCTAGACTGATGCATAAACTGGACACAAAGAACCCACAGAGAGAGGACTGCTGAACTTGCCTAAAGGTGAGATGATCTTTCGGGGTTCCTGATTCATGAAAGAGTCTACGAGACATTCTGCAGGACACAACAGACAGTGACTGAACTGCCTTTGAAATTTCCTGCTTCATGGAAATGTCTCTGGATACCATGGGCCTGTAGGCCAAAGATGGATGCCCCAACGGTACAGAGGAACTTTGGGTGACTGTCTAGGCAGAGAGATGTCTCTGTCATTTCTAGAGTTTTGGACTTCCTGTTTACTTAGATATTATTATATCCTTCTGGAGTCTTTGATGGAGTTGAAGAATAAATA
>JABTXL010001975.1:1950963-1968504 GCA_025134845.1 Neodon shergylaensis | reverse complement strand
ATGGGTGGAGTAAACAGAACAGGATTGGGGGAGAAAGGAGCTGAGTCAGAGAGTCGCCATGATGTTCCCACTCCAGCCAGACGCGGGTTAAGATCCTCCCTGGTAAGCGCACCTCGTGGTGCTGCATAGATTATTAGAAATGGGTTAAGAGGCTAAAACTAATGGGCCAGGCAGTATTTAAATGAATACAGTTTCTGTGTAATTATTTCGGGACATAAGCTAGCTGTGCAGGCGGCGGGATGCAGGGGACACAACCCCGCCGCCCCTATTGCAACACTGCTTGGCCCATTTCTAATCATCTGTGTAGCACCGCTAGGTGCGCTTACCGGGAAGATTCTAGCCTACGTCCATCTTGGGTTGGAGCTTCATTGCGTGCATCTGCCTCAGAGAGGCAGAGCTATCTCGTCTGCCAGGGAGAGCCGAGCATGGCTTCTCTGCTCCAGAGAGCTGAGCTGTCAAGTCTGAGCTCACTTCCTCTTCCTCCCAGCATTTCATTCTGTTTACTCCTCCCACCTATGTTTTAACCTATGAGGGCCAAGCAGTTCCTTTATTACTTAAAAAATGAAATCAACAGATTGATATATGACACTCCCACATCACTCTGTGGTGAAGGACTTATTGGAAGTCCCACACTCCAGGTCAACCCTGCAATCTCCACCTGTATTTCTCCAGCACCGTGTCTGTTGGGATGGGATGCCCCGCCCCAAATCCCCGAACTTTGGGGTTGGGCTTCTCTCACTGGCCCCAGTACCTGGTAGGCATATGTTGAGGGCAATGATTTTGTTCCTTCTTCCTCCGAGTGGGATGTGATAGATCCTGCCGCTGTTGACCAGTGGTCATGTTTTACCAGGCAATCAATGCTGTGGCCCACAAGGGTCGCAGCTGAATAAGACCGAAGATAACACACTGTCCTACAGAAGCACACACTGCACCTTTGGGAAACATGAAAGCTAGCGGTCATGATGAAGACAGTAGGTGAGTACCAGCTTGATTTCTCAGTGTTCCCCAGGTCAAGTATGTGACGTCTTTAGAAGAAAGTTCTTTATGGTCAAGTTCTGGAGGAAATCAAGAGAAAGGGCAATAGCCTGTGGGCCGTGGAGGTCATACCACTGTAGTACTCCACTGGCCAGCGACTGCAGCAGAAGTGGCTCTTTTCTGACATCAGGCATTGTATTTGCTAGCCTACTGTGTACATCAGGAGCACTGTTGTTCAATTATAGAGCAATTCCATAGAAGCCACCTGTAAAATTGAAACTTTTTTCAAACAGTAGAATTTGATCATGCCCCCCCCAGTCCTCCAACTCCTCAAAGATCCTCCCACCTAACTTCATGCTCTTTCTCTCCCTCATCCCCTAAAACCAAAAGTCCTCTTCCCTCCCCATTTAATCCTCCTGCTCCAGTCTCCCTGTCCCGTATCTCAATAACTACATAACTATACATTTTATTTCCCCTTCCTTGAGAGGTCCTCCTCTCCTCCTTAGTTCTGAACTCATATAAAACCCTTGTTTCCTTTTGTAATTGAAAACCTGTTTTATTCAATCATGCTAACCATGCTTCCTTTTCCTCGATCTCTTCCCAGGACTCCTCACATCCCCAACCTCCAGCTCCACACTTTTTCTTTCTTAAAAGCCCAGCCCACCAAAAAGATAAAGACAAAGCACTTAAAAAGAAACCCCCAAAAAAACACACAAAAAATAAAAACTAAAATACGTAAGTGAAAGATCATGAGTCAAAAATGCCCAAACGAAGCAAAATGAGGGGAAAAGTCTAAAAACTGCCATTTGAGTTTGTTTTCCATTGGTCAGCTACTCCTGAACATGGGCCTACTCTGGAGAGTGGATATCATTCCAGTGAGAGCCATCGGAGAAAACTAATTCTTCCTTTGTAAGTGCGTGTCAATGGCAGAAAGTGTCTTGGTTAGGGGTAGGATCCTATGTCCTCTTCTGTCTCTCAATGCTGGGACCCCGTCTGGCTTGAACGTGTGTGGTCCCTGTGTGCCCTACCACAGTCTCTGTGAGTTCCTGTGTGCACAGTCATGCTGTGTCTGGAGCCATCCATCCCCTCTGAATCTCACATAGATCTGAGTCCTGAGGGGAGGAGGGTATTCTGTGGTTTTATTTCATTCAGTTCTAGGAGACGGTTAATTTCCTTCTTGATTTCTTCTTTGATTGAATTGTCATTCAGTATTGTGCTGTTCAGTTTCTATGCGTTTGTGTACTTCCTATGGTTTCTGTTGCTGTTGTATCCAGTTTTATTCCATCCCGATCGGAGAGAAAACAGGATGCGACTTCAATTTTCCTTTATCTGTTGAGACTTGCTTTGTGTCTGTATTAGTTGGGGCTTTCTAAAGAAGCAGAACCGATAGAATCATATACACAGGATTTATTAGAGTGGCTTACGGGTTATTGTCTAACTCTTCTTACAATAGCTGTCTCCCGATGGAAAGTCTAAGAATCCGGTCGTTCAGTCCACAAGGCTGAACGTCTCTGCTGGTTTATGCCAGAATCCCAAAGAAGTAACCTTTAATATGAGCGAAGGAACAGGAAGAGTGGAGGCCAGCAGGCAGAGAGTGTGTCTTTTACATGGACTGCCTGCTTTAGAAGGTACGGCGCTGGTTTAAACTGGATCTTCCTACATCAAAAGATAGAGATTTCGGGTGGATGGTCCCATTCCAAACAACTCAATTAAGAACAATCCCTCACAGGTGTACCCAGCTGCCCTGAGTTTTAGTTAATTCCGGAAAGTCAAATTAACAACCAAGAAGAGCTATCCCACTGTCCTAAGACATGGTTGATTTGGGGGCAAGTTCCATGGGCTTCTGAGAGGAAAGTGTGGGTGGGATGCTGTATGAGCATGTATTGTGTCTGTCTGATTTATGATGTTATGCAACTTTCAGTGTCTCTGTTGAGTTTTTACTCAGATGACCTGTCTTTTGGTGAGAGTAGGGTATCGAAATCACCTATACTTACAGTGCTGGTGTCAATCTATGGCTTTCAGTCTGATAGTGTCTATTTTACGAAATTAGATGTTCCCGTGTCTTTATCTTTACAATTGTAATATCGTGTTGATTTTTTCCTTTGGCTTTAATGACTATGAAGTCTCGCTCCTTTTCAAACTTCTATTGATTTGAAATCTATTTTCAGATATTAGGATAGCTATAACTGTTGCTTGAAATACCTTCTCTATCTTTTTACCCCAAAGGTGGCTTTATTGTTGATGGTGAAATGTTTGAATAAAGCCAAAAGATGAACTCTGCTTTCTCTCTCATTTTTAACAATTTAATTAATTTATTTTACATCCCAATTGCAGTCTCCCCTCCCTCCTCTCCTTCCACTCACTCCTCCCACCCTATTCCCTCAATCCACATCTTATCTATATCTGCTCAAAAAGGGGCAGGCCTCCCATGGGCATCATCAAAACATGGCTTATCAAGCTGGAATAAAACCAAGCACCTCCCCCTGTATTCAGGTTCAGTATAACTGAATTTATGTTGAGGTCTTTGATACATTTGGACTTGAGTCTTGTGCAGGGCTAGATATGCATCCATTTGCATTCTTCTACATGCTGACATCCATATATATATATGTATATATATATACTTTTATAAGTTTTGTTGCATTTGTGGGGTTTATCTTTTGATTAAATGTTACAGAATTGTTTATTTATTCTCTGTGCCTCCTTAGGCTTGTTTAACCTCTCCTTTATTCTTTCCAGTACCCACTAGAGTTGGTTTAATGTTCAAATATTCCTTAAATATGATTTTATCGTGAGGAATTTGCCTTTCTACTTTGTTTGGATTGTGTTTCTCAGTATGGTAGTCTGGGTCTTGTAGAACACTAGCCCAAAGCCTTCTGTCTCTCATAGTCGCTATTAAAAATTCAGCTGTTGTTCTGATTGGCCAGGCCTTCTTCTCATTTTTTAACATTTCTTTGTTCTATACATTGGGTGCTTTGACTATTACATGGCAAAGAGAGTTTCTTTTCTGGTCCTGTTTACTTGGTTTTCTGTATATCTCTTATGCACTGGTAGGCATTTCCTTTCTGTGTCTTTTCTCATTTTTGAAGATTTTGTCTTTTTATAGTATTCCAGATTTCCTAAATGTACTTTGCCTGTCTGCCTGCCTTCCTTTCCTCCCTCCTTCCTTCTTTTTTCCTTCTTTCTTGATTTAACATTTTGTTTAACAGAGTGACCTGCTTTCTCTACCTTGTCTTCACGATTTGAGCCAATCATCTGTTAGTAAGGTTTTCCCCTGAGATTTTTGGTTTAATGGCTGAAATTTTCATTTCTACTTTTATTTTCTTTTGGCTTTTCTTCAGAGAGTCTACCTCTTTGTTCATTCTCTTTTCATACCTTAAAATGGTTTTATTAATTACAATTAATGAAAATTATTTCATTCTTCATCTAACTTGCTTTTCTCAGGGAAACCTAGTACTGGAGCACGAATGTTTGGCCGAGCCCTATTCTACTGGTTATGTTGTGTCTTCGCCGTAGGACTAGCATCTGAGGTCAGGTGACTGCCATGTTTCTTGATATGGATAGCTTGTCTCTCTTGTTGAGTAGTGCTTGTGTCTCTGCTTCCTGTTACCTTAACTTCTCAGGATGTAGGCTAGTTGAATGTGGTCCACTGTTCGGTGTTGGTGTTTGAATGGGTTATCAGAAGTTGTTTCACTTTGGTTTGAGTGAAGGGAGACTTTCAGACCAGGATCGGCCTCCAGTAGAGTCATTACTCAGGATTCTGGAGTATGTGCTCAGAATTTCTCAAGAGTCATGGATAGAGGGAGTGTTGCAGGAGCCTCTAACACCAACCTGGGGTCTGGGAAGGGATGGCAAATGAGCACGGGACTGTGAGCAAGGGACGCACCCCTCTGGCAGGCCACAGGCACAGGTAGAATAGTCAGCATGACTCTACAGTTTCTACAAGTAGAAGGTCAGGCCAGTAGGTGAAGGTTATGGGCTGCTCACACAGGTAGCTGGAGTGGGTGGAGTTGTTGGTCAAAGTCTAGGGTCCCTCTAGAGAAAGGAGGGGATGGAGTTCAGGGGCGAGACTCCTGGTCCTCAGATGGGTTACAGGAGCCGGTGGAGTTGGCAGTGTCAATCCCTTAGGGGGCACAGGGAGTCAGAGGACAAACTGCAGGGAGGGGTGGATTTCGTCAAATCAATAGAAGAGCCTCAGCTAGAGGAGGTCCTGGATATGGCTATGGGTTGGGTGGAATCAATAGAGTAAATCATATTTTTTTACATGTAATTTCCTCACCACTACCATGAACACACAGCAGCTGTAAATTGAGATCCTCTATAATTTCATGAAAATTACACGTATTGCATTAGACTATTTTCAAGATAATTGCGCGCACAGCTACTGCTGCCTTTTGAATTTTGAGGTGACATTATGACCAAGTGCAAATTTAACTCGAGCTCTTTGCAGCAGCTGCAGGGCCAGCCTTGTGTGAGTTAAGTGACCCAGGCAAGTTTTGGGAGCGGTAAAGTCTTTCCGCCTGAAAGGCACAGCCATGACTTGACTTGCAGGTGATAGAACATAGAATTGCAATTTTGAAAATGAGGGAAATTATTAACCCCAACTAGGAATAGCGTTGAGAAGATAGGGGCTTGATTGACAGTCATTTTTTTTTTGTGTGTGTGTGTGTTTTGAAATCCTTCTAAATTTTACTCCTCTTAGTCTGTTCTATGTGCCTGTTTTCTGTGGCATGCATTCTAGTTTGCCGAGCTGTTGCAGTGGCCACATCAGTTGGGCTTTCACAGTCTCCATGACACAATGAGGATAAGTATTCGTCCTTTCCCCCTGGTTTCTGGCACATAGCTCTTAAAACTTGGTGAACCTCCCGAGGAACAGCCGTATCTCTTGTATGCTGTGAGGTAAATGGTAGCTGGGCCCTCCCTACGGTTTCAGGAGAGAGCTGGCTGTTCAAAAGACCAGAACCTGGTTAGATGGTTGGGACTTTCAGCCCATCCCATCCTCGGGAAGGGCAAGGGTCTGGAGATCGCACCAATGCTACTGAATGGAGACTCTGCCTGTCCCACGAAGCCTCGACAGCAGCGGTAAGCAGCATCGTCTGGAGAGCTTGCAGTTTCGGGCAGATCCACAGCAGATGTGAGCACTCCAGAAACACACCGTCCACACCTTGCTTTAGACAGTTCTCCCGTCAAGCTGAAGCTAAGCGACAAGTTTTAAAATAAACTGGTGACAGCGAGTGGCGTTTTCCCGAGATTGTGAGACGCTCCAGTGAATCATCAGGCCTGAGAGCGAAGTGGGAGGAGTCTTGGGAAAAAATGCAACCCTCAGCATCTTGACCTGATCTGGGGAAAGCCTGGGCTTGGGCCTGGGATCTGAAGCTCTAGGAGGATACTATGAGACACTCCTTAAGGGTTTTTAATCGGACACCCAGTTGGTGTCCAAGTATTAGATATCTTGTTGGTGTTCAACCGTCTCTTCCTTACCCCATTTGTTGCTAGCCCCTTGTGAGTAGTAGAATCTCCATTGGAACTAAAACCATTTATTATTTTAAAGAATCCTCTAATTGAAATACACATTTAAGACACAAAAGCACTGCTCACAGGTTTGTAGCACATTGGAGTTTTGAGGGTACCTGCATGCTAGGTAGAATCCTGCTCCCACCCATACCCCCGGGTGTTCATATCCCAAATTCAATCATAAAAAATCTTTCAAAGCAGAGAATGAGGAAAGCCTGCTTGGCTCTAAGTGGAGAGAAGGTCCTGTGAGCAGAAGATGCTGATTCCCAGAAACTGTGTGCGGGCACATCTGTGCATATGTATGTGTGTGCCTGTATATGCATCTGCATGCATATGTATGTGTGTATGTGTCTATGTGCATGCGCAAGTGTTTGTTTTTGTGTGTATGTATATGTATATCTGTGTGCAAGTGTGTATGTATATATGTATTCATACATGTGCTCATGTGTGTGTACATGTGTGTGTGTGAAACCTGATTTTTCTGTCTACAATCCAAATTGATAAAGAAACAAACAAACAAAAAAGGGATATTCTCTTAGAGCAGTGGTTCTCAACCTTCCTAATGCTACAACTTTTTAATACAGTTCCTCATGTTGTGGTGACCCCCCCCAACTATAAAATGATTTCCATTATTACATCATGATTGTGATCTGCTACTGTTATGAATGGCAATGTAAATATCTGATATGTACGATATTGATATGTGACCCCTGTGGCAGGGTCTTTTGGTTCCCAAAGGGGTCATGGCCCATGGGTGCAGAAGCATCACCTTAGAGCCTCCAGAAAGAAGCACAGCCCTTAACACCTTGTGCTAGCCTAACGACCTTACTGGACGATGGAGATAGAGCTGTCTAGGAAGCATTTGGGGCCACACCTTCCTATCAGGGCAAGTGAGGACCTTTGATACGTGGAAGCCATAAACCTGTCAAGAATCTTATCACCGTAGAAACAGAGACAACTGGAACTGAAAGGGAACAAGGAAATAGCAATAACTGATTGCTAATCTCTAGCATTTTTTTGTGGACAAACAGAGAACTCATGCATACATATGGAACCAGAAAGTGAGGGTCCCTAAAGCAGCTTCCTCAAGAATAAGCCTCCTAATTGGCTACCAAGAGGTCAGCCTTAAGGACATGCGTGTAGCAGTAACACTAACTGGACTCATCAGGTTGTATTCACATGTGTATGTCTGTGTAGCAATAATAAAGGAGAATTCCATAAATTCATAAAGGAGTAGGGGGTGCAGGAGTTGGAGGGAGAAGTGGGGATGGAAAAATGATGTAAATATAATACAGATTTATGAAGATTTTAAAAATAATTCATGCTTTGAATAACCCTACTATATATAGCCCCTCCACCCTCAAAGTGTTTGTTTCACCTGACTTGCCATTAGAAAATGAAACAGAAGACAGATTTTCCCCAAGTGTCAGGAAAGTTTGGGATTCGTATCTACCAGGGACTGAGCTAACTTTGATCAGGAGTACAGGGATGATTTGGCCAGAAAAGCTTAGATGAAGAGAACCAAATGAATAACCTGGTCTCACCCTCTCAGAAGTCACCAGTCTGCTGCATTCACGAGTAACAGAGGGTTTTCCAGCACTGCTAAGAGTCCGTTTTCTTGCTTTGCTTACCATTTCAATGTGTGATTCTTGCTGTGCCATTAAATCACTGGGCTAATGCAACGGGAGAGAGAGTAAAGCAGTATCTTATGAGTTTGCGAATGTTTGGCTTAATGTTATTTATGCGGGGAGGTCAAAGCATATCCAGAGTGTGGTATCTGGTTCCTCATAGCTGGAAATGCGGTTCTTAAACTCATGGGGCCTACTGAGCTGGCCAAGGCAGTTGGTGTGGGATAATTGTCCATATTCTGTCAATCGTAAGGCCACCACACCAAAACACCATGCCCACTTAAACCTGCTTTCAGGTGCAGGCAAGGCAAGGGGAAGCAAAAGTGCCTTTTAAAAAAAGTGAAACATGATATTTTTACTTATACTTTAATATTTAAGGAGAGCAGAATCAATTTGTGTGCTCTTTCTTAAAAATTACATATACTACATAAGTTTTTATAATTTCTGTCAGAAGTATACAAATCATATAAAAAGCATGATTCTAACAAAATTAGATGTTTATTGAAATGAAATTGAAAAGCAACCAAATAAAAGAAAGATACATTTTAAAAAAGAAAAGAGTAGAAAAGGTTTCAGAAGACCATGGCCACCACCAAGGATGAAAACCAACATGGAATAATGTTGAATAACATCATTTGGGGCAGGAAAGATCGAGTTTGAAGGCCACACTTGGGACATGTCTGCTCCTAAACTTGCCTGAAGATGAGCTGGCCTTGGTCCTCATGAGCTGGCCTTGGTCCTGGGCTGATCTTCAGCTCTCTGAAGCGCTGTTTGTCAACCCCTGCTGACAGCCTATGCTATTGCCACCCCCTCCCCCCCCCCCGCTCTCCCCTCAATATTGAGATTGGGACCCACATCCCCTGCCTTCCTTGCAGCTTGATCTTTGCCCCAACCAATCATGGTTGCTAAGAAGAGCTACGGTTTCCAGGCCCCTTGGAGCTCCAAGCTACAAATATCATTGCCATTTTTAAGACCTTAGAGAACATTTTCAAATTGCTTGAATCTGTGCCTTCCCAGATTGCAACCCTCATTAGCCCCAAATAAATGCAATTTTTCTTGGTTCTCTACCAAGTTGATTTTATGCTCGGTCGACACGATGTAAATCATTTTCACTAACTCACGCACTTCATCGGGTGGCCAGGACCATGTTCAGTGGGTGGGCTGCCATCATAGATGAGCAGCAATTAAGCTTGGCCGGCTGTCAGAAGTACGAGTGCTGGCTGACGTGTTCCTCGATTCTCATGCGAAGTGAAAGCGCTAACCCTGAAGGTGACTGCACACTGGGTTGCCATGGAGGCAGCATCGATGGCCAGCTGCTCCTCACTGGAGCCCCTCCCCGTGCCTGTCTAATAGAGTCGAAAGCACCTTTTCTTGCTGCTGGCATAGACAGCTTTTTCTTCCCGAAGCTGCACGAACCACAGTATCTTCCAGAGGATTTGGCATGAGGAAAAAAAAAAAGCAATGAACAGAAGTTAGAGCTGTCTATCTGTGGCCTTGACAACGCTAAGGGATGTGTGGATTTCATGTCAGGTGTGATGAAAATTAGATATATCTGTGGAAGGCGCCTAACCAAGCTTTGGGAATGGCTGGCCCGCGGTATGCCAGAGGCTGATGTCATAATTTCCTTTGTCTTCCTGGAAGACTGCTTAGCTTCTCAGAGGTCTGTCCCATGCAGGCCTGACCTGCAGAGAGCAAAGGATGGTAGACCACAGGGCCGCCCCAGCCCTTCTCCAGCTCCTGAAGGTGGGGTACCTGGTTCTGGAAGCAACAGCAGAAAGTCTGGTTTTGAGATTTTGTCATTTCACATGGTTCGTCTGTTACCAGACCACCTTGTCTGCGCTGAAGACTGAACATGCCCCTAGCGTATGTGAGTCTCCCACACTGAGGTGTGCACTGTGCTCAGAGTCTGCAAAGGGAGAAACTAAGGCTCAGGGAGCAGGCATGGGAGCAGAGCCCCAGGCTCTTGCTTGACTGCATGTGGCCCTGTACTTCCTCTTTCTGGCCTCAGGATCTGGTAAAACAAAAGCATGCCTTTTCCCCACTTTCTCCCTGCTAGGCTGAGTGCTCTAAGCCTTCCTTTCCAAGATCTTGACTCTAACTGGGAGGAAAGGATGACAAAGGCTGTTCTTTCTCACTATGCTGTCTCCACTCCTGCTGCAGGATCCCTTCATAAGACACTTCCGTGGGCTGGAGAGGCAGGCCCATTCACCTGCTGTCTCCAAATCCTCCTGAGTCACTGTGCACGCTTGCATCTGTGTTCTTACAGAGATCATTTCTATCTTGTGTCTCAAAGCGTGGATGGAGCAAAATCTTGTTTGCAAGACAAGGCTAAGATGCATAAGAGAAAAGATCTCAGGCCTATTCCTCATTCCCAGTCCTCAGTGGGTTTTATCGTCCTGGAAATGTTATTGCTGTTCTTAGGTCACAGCTTGGATGCTGGCAGCCTTAGCAAGCAAGGGTCTTCTATCTATCCCCAATAGGCCAATTAGAAGGACAAATGAATAGGGAGAGGCAGAGAAAGGCAGTTTTTATGTTTTGTTTTGTTTTATTGTGACCACATTTGAAAGAGGAATAAGTAAAAAGTGACTTCCAACTCCATCTTCAGGGTCCTGGCATGAGGTTCAGGATTAAATAGAGGGCAAGAGCTATGTCTAACTAAGCAGACCTGGTCAAGCAAAGTCTTGCCCACCACTAATCCATCATTGTCGTGGTCCTAGTGTTTCCTGCAAGATATCCTGAGACGTTATGAGAACTGCGTGAAGTCTGAGGCGCATTCTCCTCTGACTGGCATCAGGCTCGACCTACTCCTTCTGGAAGATTCCTGCAGAAGTGCCAATTAATTGAAGATTATGGTTTAAATATTCCGATCACCAAAGGGAAGGGCATAAGTCTGTCTTTTTCCATACCGAAAAAGTTACAGAAAAACTTTAATTTTCAGTTAGTCTCCAGTTATAGCTTAAAAACCCTGTGGCAATGACCAGAGGTTGCAGAGGCTCTGCAGAGTTCCCGCACCAGCCTGTGGAACTAGGAGACTGGAGTTGAGGTCCCACCTCGGAGGTCTGCACTTAGTTCTCAGCAGACTGGGAACAGTATATTCTCCAGACCAGAAGGGCAAAGAGTAGAAATATGGATACATAATTGTCACGCACCCCCCCCCCCCGTGCCTCCGCTCTGTGCGCTGGCACCCAGTTACCGAGCTTGGGGCAAGGGGCTGGATGTTAAAATACACAGACACACACAGACAGAGAGACAGCGACACGGGTCATCCTTGAATTCCCCAAGAATGCACCCTTTATTGTGTTCAGGGGCAGATTATACAGAGATAGCCACGCTCCAGCCAAACCCACCAGAAACCACTCTCCTGCCATCAGGAATTCCTGAAGGTCTCGTGCTCAGAGCAGCTGTAGGTACTCGGATCAGGGGATTACAAGAAATTCAGGATCTGGGGTCTCACTGCTCCCAACACATAATAATTAGTGAAAATCTAAAGATTCAGTCTCAGCACTAGAGAGAGCTTGTGTTATGAGTATAACAGTCTTGAGGCATAGTAATGAATGTTATATAAAAAGTAACAAATACATAATTCCCAGTGTCCTTGGCATGTCTCTTGATTGTTGTGTGCTGCTGTGGTAGTGGAAGTGAGGGGGTCATGAGGGAACAGGCAAACAACAGAAAAGAAAATGAGGACAAGAAGAACAGAAAACTTCTTCTGTTTCATGAGTGGTTTGGGATCATTGCCAATGTTAAAGGAAACATGACCCAAATGTGAAAATGTTGTTTTAGGATTGTTCCAAGTCAAGAAAAAAAGCATGGGTGGGGTTGAGATCTAGGGCACTGTGGAATTCATTAACTTTCATTTTGGTGTACCAAGGAAACAAGGCCTTCTAGACACAGCAGGACTGACATGCATATGGACTCACAGACTGTGGCAGCATGCACAGGAGCTGCACAGGTCTAAGCCGGACGGGGTTCCATCACTGAGAGGGAAGTAGAGACAAGGCTGCATCCTTAACCCAGAAAGTACCTCCAGTTGTTAACTACTCCCAAAGAAAACTCAGTTCTCTGCAATGGAGGCTCACCGGGTATACAAAGCCATTTAATGGTAAGCTCTATGCTCAGCAGTAGATGCCAACCCAAAGGAACTGAATGCTGCTTTTGGAGGCTGGGTTCCTTCCTTCCTTCCTTCCTTCCTTCCTTCCTTCCTTCCTTCCTTCCTTCCTTCCTTCCTTCCTTCCCTCCCTCCCCCCTCCCTCCCTGGCTCCCTCCCCTCCCCTCTCTCAGAAGGCTTTGTCTGGGCATTTTTTAAAGCCTTCCAGATCTTTTGCTTGCATTTTTTTTGTATTTTGTTTTGTATTTTGTATTTTTTTTTGTATTTTGTTTGCGATTTTGTTTCATTGGGTTTTCTGTGTATGTAAATGCATGTGTCTCAGCACATGTGTGTTTCTTGTGACTTTTTCTTTGGCTTATTTTTTGTTTGGTTTTGTTTTGTCCTGGTTTGTTTGCTTTTATGTTATTTCTAATAATAATAATATTATTATTTTAGGTACCTGTTTGTGTTCTAATGAGAGAGAAAGGGAAAGGTGTGACTTTGGGTGGGTAGGAAAGTGATGGGGGGGATTTGAGAGGAGTTAGGGAAGGGGAAACCATAATCATAATACATCATATAGAAAAAAATCAGTATTTTCAATTTAAAAGTAAAATATTAACTTCCACACTATATGTCTTATAGAGAGGCAGTTCTGTTGTGATAAAACAGATTCCCCTCTTTCCTGGAGACAATTTGGCAAAATAAGAGTCATTGCACTATTCACTGACTCTGACCCCGCTGAACCCTTTTGAGCATTCCCAGGCTCCTGGGGCTGTAGAGTTCTGAGCGAAGACACTTGGCACTCGAGTGTAGAATAGCGAAGAGCTAGAAGCAACATCCTGGAGCTATTGTAGCTTAAGATGGTGAGGGTCTGCTGAAAATAAAATATGCTGAAAATGATTTAAAATGAAAGCATAGGCTGGGGAGACTCTCTCTGGTGAAACACTCCCTTGTGGTGCAGGCATGAGGACCAGGGCTTGAATAGCCAGCATCCTCTTAAGAGCCAAGTCAAGAGCCAAGCCGGGCAGCATGCAGTGTAATCCCAGCAATGTGGTTCCAGGATTACTCCAGGCTCCAGCTGTGTCTGTAGTGGGAGATTCCAGACTATACAGAACATGGATGGTTAGCTAAAAAGTGGGGCTTCCATGAGGTCACCATCCACGACAGGTTGGTGTTAGGTCCAAAGTAGCACCCCAGAATAGCAGTGTCGGTGACATTATCCTAAAAACAAGAACTTTGAGTAGGTAAACAAAAAGACTGATATTAGGTAAATCAACCTAAAAACTTGTATCAGGTAAAAAGCAAGTTTCTGTTAAAGCAAATCTCCTAAGGCAGGTTCCTATTTGTAAGAAATCTTCCTTAAGTCAGGACCGCAAGGGGTTGGTCCACTCACTGAGACAGTGTGCCTGATCTAATGGGAGCTCACCAAATTCAGCTGGACCTGGACTGAATGAGCATGTGATCAAACCAGATTCTCTGAATATGGCTGACAATAGGGGCTGACTGAGAAGCCATGGATAATGGCACTGAGACTTGTTTCTACTGCATATATTGGCTTTTCAGGATTCTAGTCTGTTTGGATGCTCGCCTTCCTAGGCCTGGATGGAGGGGGAGGGCCTTGGACTTCCCACAGGGCAGGGTACCCTGCCCTCTCTTAAGACTGGAGGGGGAGGGAGGAGGGGGAGTGGAGGAGTGGGAGGGGAGGAGGGGAGGAAGTGGAAATTTTTGAATGGAAAAATAATAAAAAAAGAGAAATCTTTCTTAATCTTCCTTCTTCTGTTGTCCTTATACAGGCCTACAGCAGAAGGTGCAGCCCAGATTAAAAGTGTGCCTTCCCGCCTCAAGATCTGGATCCCAAGTGTGCCCTCCATTTCTGGATTCCAGTCATTCCAGATATAGTCAAGATGGCAATCAGGAATAGCCATCACAACCTGTGACCAAGGTGCTTATCCTTGCAGAGAAAACCGAATTGCAAGAACAATGCCAAATGCTGGTGTGCCCAGAACACGGCACAGTATACCCATCCACTGGTTGGGTTCCTTTCACAGTACACTGATAGACTCTAAAGTCAGAACAATAAAACCAGTGCAGTTAAGTGTTGATACCTGCTTAGGATGCAACCCAGGCCCCCTCCCTCCTTGACTTCATTTGAGACTTTCCTTTGTTGTATATGATTCTCTGTAATTCCTTAGGCATTTTCTATTTGTGACTTGGAAGCTTAGCTGGGTGGGGTATTCAAGGCCATCACTCCCTTTATTGCACCTCAGGCATTTCTTTAAACTTCTCTTGTCTTTGAACACAAGACTTGGCTCCAACATTCCATTTCCTAGGGCTTCCTTTCTCCCGAGACTCTACATTTTACATCTATTTTTTTGTTATTATTGCTCCTTCTCGTTGTAGATCTTCATAAGAGCAGTTGCTAATAATCACGCTACAGAGTCAATATGAGGCTGTCTTGAAATCTCTGGTAATGTTATTTGCCCCAAAATTCTTCAATTTAGCTTCAGGCAAATTCATAGGACTAGGACAAAAAGCAGCCATGTTCTTTGCCTAAATACCATAAAAATGGTCTTGAGCCCCGTGACTAATATTGTTCTTCTATGAAACCTCTTGATCTGAGCCTTAATACTTCACATTGCTCTTATCATTACTGTCTTCCAAGCTCTTACCACAGTGCTCTGTTAAGCTCTGCTTCTAGTATTCAATAGCTTTTCTAGTCCAAAGTCTTAGAGTCTTCCATATTCCTCAAACAAACAGAACTGCTCAAGTCTGTCACAGCAATACCCCACTCCTGGTACCAATTTCTGTCTCAATTACTTTTTTATTGCAGTAACATAACACAATGATCAGAGAAACTTAAGAAATTAGGGTTCATAACTGTCATGGTGAAGTATGGTGGCTGATAGGTATGCATGGCTCTGGAGCAGTAGTTGAGAGCTTACATATGGTCTACAAGCATGATTCAGAGAGAGAGAGAGAGAGAGAGAGAAAGAGAGGGGGGGCTACTTGAAACAATGTAGGTGTTTGAAACCTCAAATCCCACCTCTAGTGACACACATCCCCCAACCAGGCCACACCTCCTAATCCTTCCCAAGTAGTTCCATCAACTAGAGACCAAGTACTCAAATACATGAGCCTATGGGGCCCATTCCCACTCAAACTACCACAGATATGTAGCACTAACCTTGGATTAAAGATAGGGAACACAGAAGTAAACAAAGAAGACCAAGGCAATGGAAATGTCTTCACTTTTCTCCCCTGGATCCACCTATTTTTTAGCAAATCAGGTATCAAGTCATGGGACTCCACAGTGGTGCACAATGTGAGAGTGGTCTCCAGTCTGCACTTGACTTCATTCAAGTTTTCTGCCACCTTTCTGTAGCTTTCATCTTCCCCAAACAGACAGCAGGAGGCTGCTACTGATAACTTACAAACTCAGTTACCTTGAAGTCATCAAGCAGAAAGGGTGGAGCTTTCAAGACATCTCATGCACTGGAGTCTGATTGTTCTTACGGCTCAGCAGTAGTATGTTCCAAAATGCTGGACCCATTGCCTTAGAGAGTACTGAGCTGTGGCTTCTTCTGAACACAGGGTGTGCTTCTGGAAAACCTTACTCCTGACGTTTCCCAGACCAACCTTGTTTTGTTTGTTTCTGGTTAAAGACCCCTGATTGATATGTTTTCCCACTAGCATTGGATGTGTGGTCATCTGCCCTGTAATTAAGTTCTGAATGAAGATTAACAGATGCGTTTGTTTCTCAAATGGCACATTGCTTACACTTAGGAACATGTGGTACCATTTGAGTTCTATGTGCTACCACTATGCCGCTTGTTTATACCATAAAATAAGAAGGCCAAGCCTTTCCTTGTTCTACCTCTCATGGGAATGTGTACATTGGACAATTAAAAATGTTTCCACTCTGTGTGGGTCTGAAAATACTTGTGAAAGCACTTTGATAATTTAGCTTTAGGGTGCATACACATATTGTCAATGAATAAAACCCTGTAATATACAGAGTCTATTAATAATTCATATATATATATGTATATATATATATGAATATATTATTGCTTCTTGGGCAGCTTGTTCTGCAACAACAAAATAACTGAGAATGGGGTTCTTTTTAATTAATCCTTTTTAGACAGTTTTGTGCTATATTTTCCAGGCCAACCCTGACCCCATTGCCTTTCCTTAGAGTCCCAAATATGCTGCAGGTTTATGTCTTGTGCCTGGGTTAGAATTTATAATAAAAGATATTTATTATTCTTGGTTATGCCAGCTAGGAAGTCCAAGATGTTGGGAGCTATGTTGTGTGGTAAGGGCTCCTCCATCAATACCATCTTTTCTTAGCCGAATTCCCACACGGTAGAAGATAGAGGGGGACATGCCTCAACAGGTTCTCTCCTGTCCTTTGTAGACCCCTAGTTTACCTCTGAGGCAGAGTCTTCAGGACTCAATCACTTCTCCCTGGCTTCATTCTTCAAATCACCACCTTGGGTTTCAGGTTGCCACATCCGCTTCGGAGAGGAAGCTGTCATTAAAACCACAGTACTTGCCAACCACATCCTGAGTCAAGGCATTCCTGAGATGAGGAATCCTTGTGACACCCTTAATTCAAGGCTACATTTTATGCGGAACAAGAGCCTGTTTTCAACTCTGTTTCTCACCAAGCACCATCTTAGTGATCACAACTGAAATGGGAACAGATTGGTCCTCACATCTCAAAGTCACAGTGTCTTTGCCTCACACTGATGCTCCAGGCCTGAAATTCCTGATACCGCAGCCGGACAGATGGTGAAAGTTTTTTTTTTTTTTATGGAAGATATTGGAAGATAAATGACACAAACCAGATCATCACAGAGTCGCTTAGCTCAGGGCTCTAGAGCTGGCTGCAGCATCTAGATGATAGCAAACCACAGCACCTCCTGTGCTGTTTCTAGACTGTGTGAACAGATAGTATGGCCAGAGAGGGAGACTGGTCTGTGTGAATGGATGGTATCACCAAAGGGGAGACTGCAGCTGGAAGGGGATACTTAGACCACCAGGGTGAAAAGTGCCTTAAGAACAAGAAGAAAGGTATTGCCTCATAGAGGAAGGAGAGTTGGGCTGAAAAGAAAAGGATAGGGAGAAGAGCGTGCAGTTGTCCTGGCACCACGGCCCCACACAGTCTACTGTGACATCACTCTACAGTCTACGGTGACATTGCTCTACAGTCTACTGTGACATCACTGCAGTCTACTGTGACATCACTGCAGTCTACTGTGACATCACTCTACAGTCTACTGTGGCATCACTGCAGTCTACTGTGACATCACTCTACAGTCTACTGTGACGTCA